>VONZ01002115.1:62500-68066 GCA_012976165.1 Labeo catla
TGAGGCAGTGACGTCACTCTCCACCCCAAGTCGTCCAAATCTCTCCAAACCGGTGCCGTTCGTTTGTGCTCGATTTGTTCCGGTATGTACCGCTGAAATAAACATTATATCTAATCCCCTTCATTAGAAAAAAACAAATACAATATGGGGCAGTGACGTCACTCTCCACCACATGCCTTCCAAATCTCTATAAACCGGTGCGTTCGTTTGTGCTCCATTTTTGCCGGTTTGTGCCGTTTTTAAATATAACGAAAATTTCACTGTCCACTCCATTTAGTGCCACTGCAGAGTTTTTTTTTTAAAAAAAGTTAGTGTTCGTGCTGCGTTAAAATTTAAAATGTAGTCTTTTCAAGTTTTCACTAACTTCATTTAAAGTTGACTAATTTTAAATTTCAAGGCAGCATTAACAATAACTTTAACAAAAAAACAAAACAAAACAAAAATTATATATATATATATATATATATATATATAAATTAATAAATTGTATAGCCTATATGTAACACCTGACTCACGTTAAGTAGGTACGGTGGAATTAAGAGTATAGACCAGTTGCTAGGTTCAGCGGGATTACAATAGGAGCTACGGTGAACGTGCAATGAAATGGCTGGAGGCAAAGAGTAAGTAAGAAAAAGTATTATTTAGCAACGAATAATCAAAAACAGTTCGAGGTAAACAATATTTAACAATAAGCATAGCCGGCATATGCAAAAAAATAACATCAAATCCCACAGTCCCAATGAGCTCAGTTTGTCTTTTGTACGTTATAAGTCAAGTCAATTGTCTTTATGATTCAGTTCTTCTTCCGTTAAATGGTGTTTTAAGGTGTTACCACTCGGCACTGTAGAGAAGAAGGTGGTTCTTCAATGTTCAATCCAGTTCTGGGCACAGGCTCGCCATCTCCATCCGGAGAGAATCCAGGAAATCCATCCAGAGTTTCCTTAACCATGTAATACTAGCCTGCACAACAATAATGGTATTATTGTTTACAGCTAAATAAATGTCTGTTGTCCTATTTCTTCTCAATGGCTATAGCTTTGTTTACCTTTTCTCATATTACCATATTACAATTATACAGTAATATTTACATGCATGTTTTTAACTCAAATATCCTTTGTAATACATTAAATAGTTTTTACTCCATGTAAAAACAACAAATGAATTTATCTTTTTATCCTTTTTTTTTTTTAATTATTCAACCATAACATTATGATCAAATATTTTTAACCAATTTGCATATTCATTTTTAAATGAATTTTAACTTTTTGTAAATCATGAAATGAATTACACTAATGAATTCAAATATTCTCCTTCAAAACCAACATTTCTATCAGTAACACCGTATCTGTGCTATGGAGTTTAGCATTACAGAAACATTACTGTACACTTTCATATAATAAACCATCAAAATGTACAATCAACTTCAAAATAATAATTACATTGGACCAAAAATAGTACAAAAATAACTAAAAGTGCTTCTCAGTACTGTTATGAACTGAAATAGAATTCGGTAGAACCCATGTCTTAACCAAAAATAGCTTTTACATTGCTTTCAAACAAAAAAACGGCACTCGCGATTAGCGTTAGCATCGTGCTTATATTAGCATGCGCTAGCATGTTTTTTCTAGTTCTCAAATGGCATGGCTTACCAAGATGAGGTATCGTAAGGAGCCAGCAAGGGGTACAACAACACAGCACATCCAGCTCGTGCTCCTTACACTGACGACCCAAAAGTTTTTTTTTCCGGAGCTCTACAACCTGTCTCGCTCATTCCCATAGTGAAAAAAACCGGAAACTCGTAAGTGATCTGGTCAGCAGCTTCGGAGGCGGGACTAATACCATTTTTAACAAATCAAAAGGTCATTATCACCCAACTTGACCGTGCAAAACAGGAAAATAAAGTTTGAGCTAAGGGATCACACTTCCTCTTTTCAAAATAAATGTTTTTCAAAATAAAAATGCATAAATATAAATACAACAAAAAGGAGAGAAAATGATCCATTTTCTCTACTGGGTTACACCCTCCCCCGCTACATATCATGCACGTCTCGTTGCATGTGCATCCAGTATTGTTCGTCTTTACTAATAAGAGACTCTGAAAAGGCTGTACTCAACCCCTGGAACAGTGACTTCACAACAGTCACAAGAGGGTTTCCTAAATTAGGATACTCAAGTCTTTTTGAAGGTTTTCTAACTCTTTCTGATCGTCTTATTGGTTGAGTTGTAATGGGTTCACTACTGTCCATTTTATCAGGTGAGCCGTTCAATTTATGTCCTTGTTTCTCAACTGAATCCTCAGGAGGTTCATCCGGTATCATCACAGTTTCATGTTCCACAAGGTTGTCCATTTCTGTATTGTCTCCATCCGGTGTAATTTCCACAGGCAAGTGCCCGGTAAATTCATCCTCATATTCATTTGTCTCCATGATCGGTTCTGTGTTGGCAGTGGGTTCAGGTAAGTCACATTCAGGTGGATTTGTCATTTCAGGTTTTTTCGAAGGTGTTGGATACTCATGTACAATAGTAAATCTGGTTACCTCTTCAGATGGGGAATCCTCAACCCATTGAATCAGTTCGTACTGTTCATTGTCAAGTTCGTTTAACTCTTCATTCCTGCTTTCTGTGGCAGCAGTTTGACGTGTCTTAGGACGGCGAATTGACTCTGGCTCAGGTGTATCTGCTGTGGCAACAGGGAGGAAACTGCAGGAAAGCAAAAGGTCTCTGTGTAAAGTTCGTGAGGGACCTTGCTTTGACTCAGGTTTAACAGTATAAACGGGTAAGTTACCTGCACGTTTGACTACTACATGGATGTCTTTCTCCCATTTATCAGCAAGCTTATTCCTACCACGCAGCCGCACATTTCTAACTAAAACCCTATCCCCAGGTTCAAGTTCGGAAACAGTGATTTTGCGGTCAAACCTGGCCTTGTTCTTGTCCGCGACTTTTTGTGCATTGTGTGAAGCTAACTTATAGCTTTCCTCAATTCGTTTCTTGAGACTTTCCACATATTGTGAGTGTGTCACTTTTTGGTCTTGGTTGAGAGGAAGTCCGAACGCAAGATCAACTGCTAATCTGGGTTTCCTGCCAAACATTAATTCGTAGGGAGTAAACCCTGTTACGTCGTTACGCGTGCAGTTATATGCGTGTACTAACGGCATGACATAGTCTTTCCAGTGGGACTTTTGTTTGGACTCGAGCGTTCCTAACATACTGAGTAAAGTTCTGTTGAATCTTTCAGTAGGGTTACTCCTAGGGTGGTATGGGGTGGTTCTTATTTTCTTTATGCCTGATATCTCACATAGGTCTTTTATCAGTTTTGCCTCAAAATCGGGACCCTGATCGCTGTGCAGACGCTCAGGTATGCCGTAGTGGACGATGAACTGGTCCCACAGGCACCTGGCAACCGTTTTGGACTTTTGATTAGGAGTGGGCAACGCAAAAGCAAATTTGGTAAAATGATCTGTCATTACGAGGATGTTACTAGTATTGCTACTGTCGGGTTCCAAACTGAGAAAGTCCATGCAAACTAGCTCCAAAGGTCGGGTTGTTGTTATGTTGACCAGGCTAGCTGCTTTTTCAGGAGACTTCTTTCTTCGTATGCAGCGGTCACATTTTTTCACTTTTTGCTCAACATCTGCTGCCATGTGTGGCCAGTAGAATCGTGTTCTGGCCAGATCAAGGGTTCTCTCAGTTCCTAAGTGGCCCATATCATTGTGCAAACTTTGGAGCACAGGAGCTCTAAGCTCCTCAGGAAGAACGAGCTGGTGGGTCACTTTGTCTCCATCTTGTCTCTTTCGGTACAACACCTCATTGTGAATCTCCAATCGATTGAGTTCCCTGAGCAAGAGAGGGAGATCTGGGAGTTCTTTTCTCGCTGTTGGTGGAGGTGTTTGACCATGTTCGATTTGCTCAAGGACTTGTCTGATTGTCGAGTCTGCTCTTTGTTTGTCTCTCAATTCTGACTGGGACAAAACAGGAATGGTAGGTAAACCAAGGAGTTCTTCGGAAAGATAGAAGTCTGGTATCGCGTCAGCTGAAATGGTAAGTGACTCTACAAGCGTAACACCAATATCCTGACTGTCATCTCTGATTTTAACTAGGTGGTTTTGACAGATTGCTTGGACAACATCACTACCTACAAGCTCCGTGTTGTCATTGTTAGCTAGGTGATGCTCTACAAACCGGCTTACACGCTCCTGCTCTTTCCTGGACTGGACATCATTTACAAGTTCACCTTGTGGACGTCTAGATAACCCGTCTGCATCTAGGTTTTGCTTGCCTGCTCTATACTGTAACTTAAAGTTATAGTTGGACAGAGCTGCAAGCCACCTGTAGCTTGTGGCATCTAATTTAGCAGAGGTCAATATGTATGTAAGCGGGTTACTATCTGTAACTACCGTAAACTGACCGCCATACAAATAATCATGGAACTTTTCAGTTACTGACCATTTGAGTGCTAAAAACTCCAACTTGTGTGCGGGATAACGTGCCTCACTCCTCGATAACCCACGACTGGCAAAAGCTATGGCCCTAAGCTGACCCTCCTGCTCCTGGTATAGTGCTGCACCTAAGCCGGTGGTACTGGCATCGGTGTGGAGCACGTAAGGCAGCTTCGGATCTGCAAAGCCTAGAATAGGGGCTGATGTTAGCTTTCCAATGATGGAATCGAATGCTTTTTGACAGTCTGTAGTCCATCGGCTCTCAAATGGTAGTTTGGGATCAAAGTAGGTCTGGTCGTTGTCTTTGGACTTTGACTTTTTGCGGAGTGGCGGATAACCACGTGTGAGATCATTGAGGGGCCGTACTATGGACGAGTACCCTTTGATAAAGCGTCTGTAGTACCCTGAGAACCCTAGAAAGGATCTCAGTTCCTTAAGATTCTTAGGCCGCGGCCAGGTCTTGAGGGCCTGGATCTTTTCGGGATCTGTCTCGACACCACTTTCGGAGATTATATGACCGAGGTACCGGACAGTAGTTTGAAAAAATTTACATTTTTCCGGCGATAACTTAAGCCCGTACTCTTTAAGACGGTGGAGTACCCGCATGAGTCGTCGTTCGTGTTCTTCTAAACTGTCCGAAAAGATGATGAGATCATCTAGAAAAACTAGCACCTCATGTAAGTTCATATCGCCAACGCAGCGCTCCATGAGCCTCTGGAAGGTGCTCGGGGCGTTTGTTATGCCCTGCGGCAAGCGATTGAACTCCCAGAATCCAAGTGGTGTGACAAACGCTGTCTTTTCTTTGTCTGCTTCCTCGACCTCAATCTGGTAATACCCAGACTTAAGATCAAGGACTGTAAACCACTTCGATCCTGAGAGCGCTGAGAATGTCTCTTCTAAATTTGGAAGAGCGTAAGAGTCTTTCTGCGTTTGCAAATTTAGTTTGCGGAAATCTATACATAGACGCACATCGTTGTTTCGCTTCCTCACTACAACAATGGGAGACGAGTAGGGTGACTGGGACTCTCGTATTACACCTGCAGCGAGCAGTTCTTGGAGGTGTTTGCGCACTGCCTCAAGATCTTGAGGGTGGATAGGGCGTGCACGGTGCTTAAAGGGAGTCGGAT
>VONZ01002116.1:0-68033 GCA_012976165.1 Labeo catla
AAATTGACTGCTGGGTGGGGTTTGCACTGAACAATGTGATATATTAGGGGAGTGTGGGGCACAGCCTAACACTTTTTGAATTTCTCAGTTTGTGTAAATCCACGTGAGGTTCCAAGTATAATTTTTTGTCCGCATTAATTTCACACTTGTCTAGTACAAACATGTCGCTTTGTTTAATAATTACGACGTGAAATGTGACAACATGCCCCATAGGTGGGGTACATTGTAACTTGTGAGGGGCACGTTGCAACATGGCCATATGACAGCTTAAAACGTTATCTGATCTAATGAAAAAAAATATGCAAGACAGACTAAAATATTTTGCCAATAAAATAAAATGATGACTTTTTCTTTAAGAATTAAAAATAATCTAATTTTGGAGTTTGACAATGAACACATCGCAACCATGTTTTGGGATGGACAGTTTAAAACAGTTATACAGTTTAAAACAAAGAGCACAAATGAAGAAACACATTTAGATATTCAGAAAAACACAGAGAGACACTCCTCTCACTCCATACACAGCTCTCATAGAACACACGAGACACACAAATGAACCAAAAAGCTTTATATTTCTTAAAATAATAATTTTCTGAACATTAAACATTGATTGTCTTTATTTACCTGTTTCTTGTGTTTTCTCATTAAAATCCATAAAAGTAAATGGTGTAAATTACATCGCTAATGTCATAGAATAGCATAGTTTAATATAGCGGGGCACAACGTTCCCCATCTGCGCAACTGGATTTTGAAACCGGTTAGTGTCTTCTAGATCCAGCCAACCATTAATCAACTATCTAAACTGAAGACTCAGTTTTCCTTCTCAAAAAGAGCGCCCTTCCTAAAGCCAGGCTCACACTACAGGATTTTTAAAATCCTAACCGATTATGAAATCTGGTTGCAGCGCACACATAAGGAGAATGTTTGCAGATTATCTTCCCTGAAATCTTAAACATGCACACACTACAAGATTTGAAAAGTGTGGCGCATCACACACCCCTGGTGAAAAAAACAGCGTATGCTGGTAGGCATGTTTTGATGCTGGGATGCTGGTTAGGTATGTTTTGGTGCTGGTGCATGCTGGTCCTTAGCTGGTTTATGCTGGTCCTTGACCAGCAACATGACCAGCATAAACCAGCAAAGGACCAGCAAAAAACAGCAAAAGACCAGCATAAACCAGCTAAGGACCAACTTAAACCAGCATCAAATCATACCTACCAGCATATGCTGGTTTTTTCACCAGGGACTACAAGATATTATTAAGATTATCATGATGGAGGGAGCGCCTCATGTGATCTTAGACAACAGATCGTCATTTCAGCAACTAATGTTTACAAATGTTAGTTAGCGTGCTAGTAGCTTTATGCACTCACTATGTTGAAAACTGAGACGATTCACTCAAGAGCTTTCCTTGCTCCATGCGGTTGTGGTATGTTTTTAACATATTATACAGACAGTGTTACTACAAAAACATAAACAGCAGTTTCCACCATCTCCACTATCCAATGGACCGTACAGCAGCTGTTTTGCCGCCACACATTGGCTGTTGTGAAAGTACTGACGTAAATCATAGCCGTGATCATCCAAATTTAAAATTAAACTGTTGCGTAAGATCACGTGAGGCGCTCCCTCTGGCATGATAATCTTGTAGTGTGTGATGCGCCACAATTTTCAAATCTTGTAGTGTGTGCATGTTTAAGATTTCAGGGAAGATAATCTGCAAACATTCTCCTTATGTGTGCACTGCAACCAGATTTCATAATCGATTAGGATTTTAAAAATCCTGTAGTGTGACCCCACCTTAAGGCAGTCCAATAATAAACAGAGCAAACCATAACAGACTATAATATCTACTTGAGCACTCCTAACTTTAATGATAAATTTATTTATTTAAATCATGGCTCTTACAATGCCTGTGTGAAATCTATTGGTGGACAAATATGTGTCAGAAAAAAATAGCTCTGGTCAATTATGCCTTTCCTTTCTTTGGATAAAGCAGCCAAAGCTTCAGCTCTGCCACTGGTGATAGACATTGTGGGCACTCTTGACACTGCTGTCTGGGACAGTCGATATGATCTGATGCTCACTGACTATTATAGTAAATGGCTCGAGTTAGCCTTTACTGCATCTGTTGCAACAAAACAGGGGACTGCATTCCTTACATCTGTCTTCAGTAGACACGACAACCTGACTACTAGTAAGTGACAATTGGCCTCAGTTCAATTCGCCAGAGTTCGCAGTTTCCTGAAAGAGATACATTAAGCACATTCACACATCAGCATATCATCCTGCTGCAAAAGGTGCTGTTGAACGCTTCCGCATAGTGTTCAAAAGTATGATTCAACCAGCAATTTTACAATTAGCACCATGGAAGCAGCAATGACTGGTTTCCTGCAGATCTATTGTGCTACGCCACATGCTGTGACAGGTGTTTCCCCTTTGGAATTACTACATAGAGGGAAATTTCACACTCACCTCAGTGTCCACTCTGAGAGTGTAGTTAAAAATGTTCTTCTTAAGAACAAATGGTACAATGGAAGTTGTAGTCACTAAGTCTGTAGTGTAGACTTTAAATTGTAGTTTATATAACAACTGCTGGTGCGACCCTGCATTGTTGTTATGCTACCTGACAGGAGAAAAGGTTTCACTGCTTGTTTTCATTGTGGTTTGTGTTTTTATTCCTTCTCAGAGAAATACTTCCTCCACTACGTTTACAGCCCTGACCAAAGCAGGTCCATTTAATGTGTTTAGTGCCGTGGGTGAGATCTCTGTAGAACCACCTGAAAGTGGTACCCAGATCTGCTTTACACTCTGTCAAAGTGCAAATACTCTGCAGAGTGTTCTGGTGAGTTTAAGGCTTTTCTCTTATCAACATCTAATCAACATATAAGACATGTGCATGTATACATGTAATTACACCAAGCAGCCACAGTGAGTATCTTATGCCTTACTCCTTCAGAAGGCGCCCACTCCCAAGTGTACATAAGTGTTTCTCTGGTTTTACTATTTATAGTAAATATGTTTGCCTGCCTTTGTTTGATATTCATTCAAAATTATTAGCATTAAAAATGAACTTTTTTAAAAAAAGGTTTTAACTTAAAAATAGTCAAATAATTAACCATTCTATGCTGTTGTGATCTGGCCTTTGTTTATATATATATATATATATTTTTTTTTAAATGCCATTAGAATTTTATTTAATTATTATTATTATTATTTTTTTTTTCAATTTGTGCATTGATTGAATGCAGTCTGAGGCAGATCTGTATTCAATTAAAAATCTAATATGCAAAAAGGAAATGCAATATGCAAAATGGCAATGTATTTCTGTATTTAAAAATACATTTTCCCATATATGTGCAAAGGTGCAAAATGAAAATGAAAATTCACTTATATAATTTACATTTGCCGTTTCCTACACTAGTTTTAATATATAAATTAAATACATTTCAATGCTTTATAAGATGCAAAATTAAAATGTCCAAGCAAAAACTGTAGCAAAATTATTATTTAAATGCACTTAGACTTGTGATTGCATTTTCATCGTAATACCGCATGATAATTGTAGCAAAAAACTGTGAACTGCATTCTGAGCCAAAGAATGCAGTTCACAGGTATAGACTTGAAAGATTTCAAAGGATCAGGGATGTGGACATTGCACTGTAAAAAACTATTTGTTGAGTCAACTTAAAATAATTTGTAACCTGGCTTCCTTAAAATTTTAAGTTCAGTCAACTCAAAAAAAGTTTACTCAACTTGAAATGTTAAATTATACTATGTGACAACTTAGATATTTGAGTTGAATCAACTTAAAATTTTAAGGCAGCTGGGTTACTTACCCATCTGTTAAGTTTAGCAAACACAAATATCTTACTTAGTACAACTTAACATTTCAAGTTGACTAAACTTATTTTAGTTGACTGAACTTAAAATTTTAAGGCAGCAGGGTAACAAATTATTTTAAGATGACAACAAATTGTGTTTTTTATTTTTTACAGTGTAGGAATTGTGAAATGGTGTATTATGACAGGTGTTAATGGCAGTGGAACATTTACGTTTTTATGAAAAAGGACTGTAAAACACACTTTAGTCTTTGGTTGTGAAAAATCATGCAAGATATAAATTATGTTTTGCTGTTTTCAAGTTAGATTGAATTACATTGTGTTAATGGTAGACCATCAGGTGGCTGGAGCCCTTAATGTGGTGGGATACATGAAATATTAGTGTACAGCATTTGAAAGCAACATTTATTTATTTATTGTTTGTTTGTTTGTATTCATAATCATTGTGTGGATTTAAACATTTAACAAAACATAAAATCTTGTCTGTTTTAGTCGCGTTCAGGGCTGCGTTTCCCAAAAGCAACAATGGAATGTTCCGTCCTTATCAACAGAGTTCAATAGAACTTGCGACTATAATCGCTCCTGCGGATGGCATACAGGGCTGGAAAACGAAAGTGTAGTTTCATCAGCAACCAGTGAGAGGCATCAATGCGATCAATAACAGCTGGAAGATCTTAAATGCAGATCTGTTCAGATCGCCCTTCTGAAATAAAACGGACAAAAACAGTTGTTGTGCTGTTTTTTAAAACGTTTGCTGTGAGGAAAAGAATGTTTTGGGGAATTCTGTTATTTCCTTTTCTTCTCGTTTCTCCCCAAAGCAATGAGAAACAAGGTAAGCACAAAGTTTTTGGTCAAATTTGGGACTTATACAGTTACTTACTAATTGTAGGCGATGTACTGGTTTGGATAAAAAAAGAAGATTGACTGAACTGCATCAATAAGCGCTTGTTTTACCTTACAGACTTAAGTCAGTTGTGTTGACAAGTACAATGCTGACATTTACATACGAAGAGAGAGAACATTATGTGAATAAATTACATTGTTAGCTTTCTTTTAAGTAAACCCGAACTAAACAGTGCTCATCTGCTCACATATCAAAATCAGCCATTATAAAAACTGCAGATAATTATACTTATTTTAATTTTAGTATTTATTTGTTAATCCCTATTTAATCCAAATTGTGTGAATGTTATTTGCAAATAAAAAACGATAATGTTGTTCAGTGTTTCCGTTGCAAGTTTCCGGTGTATATTTTGATTCTGTGGTTGTTTTCTCGTTCGGGGTTGATACGTAATCTTTGAAAGCTGTCCGGACGCGGCTGTGCGGAAAGTGAAGTTTACCCGCGGGCATTTGCAATCTACCCCGCTGTGTCGAGGTAGGTTGTAAAACATGCTGGGGTAAATTGTAACAATTAGCGGCCAAAGCATGCAGTGTCCTTCAAAATAGTTTATTGAAACAATCTAAAAGGACAATACAAGACAATGGATCTCTTTCTGTGATTGACCACAGCTCAAATCCACTTTCTGTTTGAGTCTGGAGTGAGCGTGTGTGTGTAAATTATCGTGCCTGCATTTGGCACATGATCTAACCCACACTTCCTTTGGTTTTGAGCTGCCAAATGGTTTTATATAGACAACATAAAAGCTCTCATCAACTGATATCTCATAAATTTTACCACTGTCTCAGGGGTGGATCTAGAAAATAATTTTTAGGGTGGCAAAGGGGTGGCATGGGGCCTATGAGGGGTGGCAACACCACAGCAAGCCCACATGCATAGTTTTAGGGGATTTATAGTCTGACATACACAGTTGTGTTCACAAATATTGAATTACCATTAAGTAATTATTTATACTGTTTAAAATGAAAAATAAATTAGTTTTCAATATCCATCATGGCACCAAGTCAATACACAACATAAAAAGCTTCAACAGGTTCTAAATGAGCTTGTATCACTAAAGAAAACATGCGATTCTATTTAAATTACATAGGCTACTTAGATGGTATAAATCACATTTTAATGCAAGTTTAAGAGCAACAAAAACTTTTGAATTTCCTAACAGTACAAAGAAATGCAATAGGATAAATGCACTGAAACTGGATCAGTTTTGAAAACCATGTTTGATTTTCTGTTATTAACAGAGGTCTTTAATCACCCACACAGCACACTATCAACCATATACTCTAGTAACACCCCAGAATCTGCAAAGCAAGAGCCTAGCAACCACCCAGAATATCCTAGCAACCAACTACCATCACTTTTGCAAACATCTAGAACATCTAACTGACCAAACTATGTTTTTTTTTAAACAAGAATTTAAGGCAAACCAGCATAAATTTGTCTTTCAAACATTTCAGTCTAGTTATCACAGGTGTTCTTAAATGCTTACACACAATTCTAATACACAGATGACTTTACTTCCCAGTGAACACTCATGAGATCAATAACACTGTAACAAAAAGCCCATATTATGATTCAGGAATTAGTTTTGCAGCTCAATGTCTATTACAGTATACAACATAATTTAAATTGATGTATAATTATTCATATATATTTATTTTATATATATTTTCATTTTACTACTGTAAAGTAATCTTGCAGTAGATGAAAAGCACTAGAAAAGTTCAAATAACAAAGAACTGTATATGAACTTGGTATGCTCCACAATACAGGACAGTAAAAAAAAAAAGTTTAACTTTTTGAGAAATGTGTCTTTTTTTTTTTTTTAACTTAATTAATGGTTTGGGAAAATGGGCCAACTAAAATCAGTTATGTTACGTTAACAATCGAGAAAACTGCAATACGACTAGATTCTTATCTAACTATTAGTTACCTGCTATTAGTTTCCATGATGGGCATCTTCTTTTTGATTTTATGTTATTGTTTCGTCGGATATGGCCAAAAGGCCTGTATCCATGATGTAAGTGAAATGAGCGGTCGGAGTATTGGATTACCAACAATGACGCGATGAATTTCAGACAAATTCGGACGGGGTTAGATTTCTCAGAGGAGTTCTGAGTTAGCCGAGAAGGAGTAACTGATCTGATTCATGAACAAATGTAAAAATAATTCGACAGCTTTGTGTTTTTGACTCAAAAAGAATCGGTTAATAAGAGTCATTTGTTAAAGAAACCTACTACACTGGGCATGAAACACATGAAACACTGCTTACATTTAAATTTTATTCTGTGATTATTCCCGGTAGATCCGCCCCTGCACTGGCTTTCAACAGTTTTCTTTGCAACTGACCTGACATGACCTTCTTTAAAAACTCATGAATCAGTATTCCACTGTATTGTATTGATAGGTATAACATTTGATTACTGAATAACCAAATACAAGTCTTTCTGATCTCACACACACACCTGTTTACTGTACAAATACAAAATTTTACTGTTTGCATTTCTAGTACAAGCCTCTTTCCTTATCTGAAGTATGCAAACCTCTTTGCCACATGCACTAGCAACTATTGAAAGTTACATTTTCAAATAAAAATGGCAACATAATCATTTTATAAAGTATGTGTTTATGTACTTCATTTTAGCTGGAGGAAACAGCTGTGGTGTGATGAGGGGTGAACACAGTGAAAACGTAGGTTACAGTAGATGGGGAACCAGTTGCTCCCCCATTATATATTATATACTGTATTAAACTGCACAGATGCAGATACTATAACAATCCATTTATAAACACAGACCTTGTCCTTTGTTTTTTGCTCTGCGCCACCGCAGTCTGCGAATTGAAGAACGCGCTGAAAGAAAGATGGCGAGGAGCCGATCGAAGTATGCCGCAATTTTCATATGAAATTTGAAGGAGACTAAGGCTATCACAAATTCACAAATGTATAGTTTATGGAGCTGATTGCAAAATTTTAGGGGGGCTGAGTAGTTAGTTTACTGGGGCCCCACAGAATCGACTTTGCGCTAAATTTGGCAAATCAGGCAAATTTGCACGTGTATCTTGAAAAGCCACAATTTGGAAAGTGCTACAACACGTTTTTCTGCCATCTAGTGGTTTAGAGGAAAGTAATATCTTTTACCCCGCTGCGCCTATAGCCCCGTTGTACCCCACCGAATTGCACCATTTGGTATTTAGGTACTAATATGCACAAGTGTACCCTTTGAAAAAGTACCGCCCCAATTTGTACCTTGTTTTTCTGAGAGTGTATGTTCTGACTTAAAATGAATGGTGCAGCTGATTTTACATTCTAGTTTAAGAAAGAACTTACGAATGGCTTACTAATGGTTACTATCTGACAGGGGAAAAGCTTTGCTGCTTCCTTTCATTGTGGTTTGTGCTTTTTTATCAGCTTCAGAGAAGCACTTCCTCCAATACATGTATACAGTGCTGACCAAAGCAGATCCATTTCCTGAGTTCAGCGCTGTGGGTGAGTCTGACGACAGACAGATTGCTCACTACAGCACTGAAGAGCAAGTCTGGATAAGAGAGAATCTGACTGTAGATGACTGGAATGAAGCTCCAGAGCTGCCTGAAACTAGAGACTGGTTTTTGAATTATCTATATGATCTTTCAAAGTGCAAACGCCATGCAGAATGTTCTGGTGAGTTCAGTGCTTTTATCAACATGTAATCAACATATGAAAACAGAAAAGAAAAGGAATGTGTAATTTCATCATCAAGTAGCCACTTTGAGCATCCCTATACATCCATTTAATTATTTATACTATTCTGTGATTGTAGAGTTTCATGTACTCCAGAGAATAATTGGCTGTGAGCTGGAGAAACTTAATGGAACAGTGATGAGTCTGAGGGCCTTTGATGAGTCTGCATATGATGGAAAGGATTTTAGTACCTGTAAGTACGACCTTCTTCATTGGATAGATAAAGACATAGAAACCAAAACGGATCATCGATCTGGACAAATGGATTTCCTCATGAACTGCACTAAGTGGATCTCCACATTTAACAGCACATATAAGAGTAAGTTCGGATTGCATTACTTTAATTAGCTCTTGTGTGTGATTGTGTTTTTGACTCTTTCTAATTTTGTCTTGGTGCTTAGGTTGTTTGTCATCATCATAATCACCACTGAAGACACTTTAAACAGTGTTTAAAGTTAAAGTAATGAAAAAGCATATGTTGCCATGACCAATGTGATTTTGTTCTCAGGAAATGAAGAATACCATTTTTTTCTTTGTAAAAATCGGTTAAGTCAACTTAAAATAATTTGTCACCCCGCTGCCTTAAAATTGTAAGTTCAGTCAACTCAAATAAGTTTAGTCAACTTGAAATGTTAAGTTGTACACAACAGATATTTGAGTTGACTAAACCAAAAATTTGGATTGTTAAACTTAAAAGCTGGGCTTGTTACCCAGCTGCCTTAAAATTTTAAGTTGAATTAACTCAAATATATAAGTTGTCACTTAGTACAACTTAACATTTCAAGTTGAGTTGTCACTTAGTACAACTTAACATTTCAAGTTGACTAAACTTAAAATTTTAAAGGCAGCCAGGTAACAGATTATTTTAAGTTGAATCAACAAATTGTTTTTTACAGTGTGACAAAACAGAAGGCAATTACAGAAATTTTAATGTTTGTTTGTTATTTCCACTATTACTTTCTGCTCCAGGTCGACCAAATGTTTACATCTTTGCGAGAAAAGCTCCTGATCACCAAAGCAATCTGAATCTGACCTGTCTGACCACTGGCTTCTACCCCAAAAATGTTGAGATGAACATTAGATTGGACAGAACTGTCCTTGGGAAACAAATATTTTCTGAAATCAGACCAAATGCTGATGGATCCTTTCAGCTCAGATCCAGTGTGGAGATTGACAGAAATCACAAAGGATCTTATGACTGTTTTGTCATTCACAGCAGTCTGACAGAACCAGTTTCAGTAGAATGGGGAATAAATATCATCATAAATACAATCACGCACATATTTGTAACAAGAGAACATGATAAAACTAAAATAGATTAGTGTTACGGGACATAAAGAATTACATTTAAAGTACCTTAATAGTTTATAATGTTCATTAAAAACAGTTATTGTAAAAGTTGTTCTTATTTTCATTCTGCAGATGGAAAATGTTCTGGCTGTGAAACAATATCTTCACATTCTATTGCAGCAGGAGCAGCAGTAGGAGCATTTCTAGTTTGTCTCATTGTGATTGTTTGCTGCATCTACAAAATGAGAAAATCAAATAGTGAGTTATAAATATTCAGCATAATCACTGTTGCATTTAACCTCTATATATCTTTGTTTTAAGGACATTTAATATGTATGAACAAGGGATGAACAGATCAACAGTATATACTGTATGACAGAACAAATAGAGATTGTGATGATGATTTTTTTTTTTAATTTAATTGGACATTAGATTATAAAATTATAAGATCTGAATGAGAAGTGTGACAACAGTGCAGCTTGACATAAACATTTATGAGATCATGATATATGTATGTGTCAGAGATGAAGTTTTGATATTTTGTTGTATCTTTTCTAGGTGCACGAATTTACCAGGGTGATGAATAGTTATGATTTTACAATTACTTTTTTAAATAATTTATTCAAAGCTCTGTTTACAAATGAAGACAACAGAAGCAATCAAACCAAGAAATGAGCAACAATATGTAAGTGCTGTGACAAGTCCCAGTCAGTCTAATGCAGTACGCAAAGTTTTTTTTTTCTTTAATTTATAATAAATAAAAAGAAAAGTAATTGGATGAAACATAAAAAGAATAGAGAGTTCCTTTAAAAGAAAAGAGACATTTTTCTGCATTTGAGAGTTTCTTGAAACATTTCAAAGGCTGAAGTGTCCCTAAAATGTGTAACATGAAATGTAGTTCTTTATTCTCCGGCAAAATGACATGGTCAATTGGGGAATGAAGTATAAAAGCTTGTAGTATAAATGCTTCTGACCAAACTGATTACTGTACAACTGAATTTATTAAGCTGATAATGAAGAAATGATGTGGCCAGCTGCATTCACATACACATGTAGTCTTGTGTTGTTTGTTGTTTTCTTATGGCGGAAGTGTAATATCAGCAGGACTGCAAAAATAATGACTTTCAAACTTTTTTTTTTTTCCCCTGTACTGTCATTGGTTGGACAAATATCTGTAGTCCCTCCCACAAACTTATGCCATTGGTTGAGTCAGATGTTGACTCAAACAGATCAATGTCTGTTACAAAGTCAAACTACAAGTGACCTCAGAAAACTGTTCAGAGCTTAAAATTATTTGCTCATATATTTGTTGCATTAAAAAAAATCTAAATAAAAAATTTAAGCAGACACCAATATATCGAGATGCAAGTAATAATAATAATAAATTCTAATAATAATAAATTCTTACTAATAATAATAAATAATCTTTAATTAAATTACTGACACTGAAATAATTTTTAACTCCTATTTGTAATAAAATTGCCATATAAAAGTCATATTTGTCTAATAACGTATATGCAGTAGACCAAAATAGTTAAACAGACATTTTTATAAAATTCAGGAATATTTCTACTGCAATTGTTACAGTGCAAATACAACCTGCAGCTCCTGATTAGAGTGAAAAACAAAATATAAAGACAAATATATTTTATTTATTACAAAATACACCAAATTGCCAAAGCAAATTAAAAAATATATATATATATATCAACTATTTTATATACATATTTTATATTTTGCAGACATCCTGTAATGGGAAAAACAAATAATAGAGAATTAAGCATACATATTGTTGATCATTGCAGTATTAAGCTAAAATGCGATGTATGGCCATGACATACATATGTTACCATGTATAATTATACTTTATGATAAATTCCAGGGGGTGTGTGTCTGTGTAATTCCGTTGTAATTTATGATGTTGCATTGATTATCTGTGTGTCTATAATGTTCCTGTAGCAGCTAGTCTTGATCAGTCTTAGCAATGCAATTGTCAGGAATTTGATTTCCAGAGAAAACATGTAATGATCAAATTTATAAGCTTGAACGCATTGTTAGTCTCTTTGATAAGTGTCTGACAAATGCATAAATGTAACTCTTAATGTTATGTTCAGTGTGCATTATCAGAAATAAATGTCTTGAGTGTGAATGTGTGTTTATGTACTGGACATGGAGCAATATGTTATATATGGTAGAAAGCTATATATATATCATGTGATGAGCTTTGTATCTTGTATTATATTCTTAAATGAAGTGTGTGATTTCACCAAACAGGATTGCAAGTGTTAAACTTACAAGAACATACAAGAATGTATACAATATAATATATATATATATATATATATATATATATATAGCTTTTGTCATTGGTATTTGAATAAAACATGTTTCTAATACATGATCTCTTCAGGTTCATTTCAGTTCATGACATACAGTAATACAAGCTTTAAATTATTTGCACGCTTCTCATGTTTATTGCCTCCTTAAGACAAAACCATTGTATTTCTCTCTGACAGTAACTTAAAATGGACAGCTTTTTATGGTTTCACTTTTCCCACAACATGATGTGTCACAGGATGACAACAAAGGTGTAATTTCATCCAGCAGCCAATAAGAGGCAGCAATGCTCTATGGAGAACGAAGTCTTACTATTGTTTTTGCTGGTCACAAAAATTACCTACTTTATGCTGGATTTTTCACTTCCGTTTAATATGTAGGACAACTGAACTTTTCTGTCCATTTAGGGACTTTTTGTCTCTTTGATGTGTACGGAAGGCAGTTGCAGAAATAAAGCGCTCGGATCTCGAGGCACAAGCAGAGACGCGTTCAGGGCGCTCATCTAGAATGAAAAATGGTTCACACGCTCTCAATTAAACACTTTTTCTTTATAGGCGTTTGTCTTTCTTATCCTTGTTTAAGTGATGCGCATGAAGGTAAACTAGGTAAGTCTATTTGTTTACTTTTGCTCCGCAACTGAGAATGAGTTAGGCTATAGATCTATTTTAAATACTTAAGGTCCGCCGCTGTTTTATAATAAACCCAAAATATAAATATGTTTACACTTTTCGTAAGAAGATAACAGGTATCTAATATTTTGCCAATCTCTGCATGTGCAATGAGATTAAAGTGCGTTTAGGAACGCAGCTGGCACCAGTTACGCATTTTCAGATTCGCATAATTTCCAAAAGTAAAAGTTTGGACCGATATTTAGTTAGTTTCACTATTCAATAAGACGCGTTTTCAGCAGTTTCTGTTCAGGGTTCATGAAAAGTCGTTTATAATTTTCTTAGCACGCTTGCCATTCCGTTACAGAATTGATTAGACACCACACACTGTGACCTGAACGCAAGTAAGTTTAATTGGGACTCCCCCCCCAGTCAGCTCAATGGCAAAAGTATCCTAATTAACTTGAGTTCACCACATCTGATAAATCAACACGTTCTCACTCCTAACTCGTCACATATTGACGATCGGGCAGGGCCCCTTTGGCGTCACTTCTGGACGCTCAGGGTACCCCTTTAGCGTCATTTTTCTACGTGCAGGGTCCTCCAGTACTTTACATAAGAAACCCTTGGCGACAATGTGCTGACGCAAAAGGCACGGGGAATTTTATCGTCGTGATTAAATTATATATTGGGTAATAATATTGCTATTATTGCATATATGTTGGGGTGTAATTATTTTTTTTTCAATGCGAACTGTCAGAAAAGTTTAATTTATATTACACTATTTACACACTGAACCCAACCTCTGCCCCTAAACCTAACCATTTGTCAACAAAACACAAGATATAACAGGCAGATACAACTATATTCATAATTTATTCAAAAAGTATTAATATTCCAAGGGTTCCGAAGTGATCCACTTTTTGTACAACATGTAATTTGGATACATATGGTTTTTACCTTTCTTCATTACTTTTGTTAACTTTAAGGTCCAGCTATAACATTTTAATTCAAATACAGTTCGTATAATGTGTTATTTGCAATCATGCACACCAGACAAATTTATTTTCAGATGGGCCAATCAGGGGATTTATTAAAAATTAGCCTGTATTATCTAATTATCAAAAAATATTCAACAACACACTTAACAAACCCAAAAATATATAATCTATATATTGTGAGTAAAAAGTAAATCATGAATCCACATCTCAATCAGTTGTGAAGTATTTAAATGAAAATGAGTCCTAAATATTTAACATGATCAATTTTGCTTCAAATCTTATTTTTAAAGCCCTAGTTATATCTATTTTGAAATGTGTTGTTTTGATAGTATTTAGAAATATTTGAACCAGTTCGTGTTTATTTTGACAGCAAATTTTGATTTAGTTTTAGTCATAGTCTTTTGACTAAAATGGCATTTAGTTTTAGTCATATTTTAGTCATGTGAATTGTTTTAGTTTTATTCTATTTTTAGTCGACTAAATATAATAAAATATCATAATCTACAGTCATTGTAGCGTTTTTAATCATTTAGTGCCGTCTGCTGGAGAGATTCGTCATTTTTATACGGATGGAATATACAGCTGGAAAACGAAAGTGTAATTTCATCGGTAGTGAAGGGCATCAATCTTACATACAGTAGCAAATTTGAGACCTATGCAGTTATTACTATACTTGATAATGGCTGGAATAATATAGAAGATTGACTGAACTGCATCAATAAATTTTCAATAAACTCTTTTTTACCTGACAGACTTAAGACATTAAGACACAATGTTGGCAAGTAGCTCCAATGCTGACATTTACATTTTAAAAGAGAGTATTGTATTAATAAATTACATTTTTGATTGATCATGCACGCAAATGAGCGCTGTTCGGGTTCGCGTTAAAGAGCGCTAAACAGCCCAAACAGCGCTCATTTGCGTGCATCAATCAAAAATCAATTTCAAAAAATGAATGATTCTTGTTTGTTTAATTGCAGTTTTTATTTGTTGTTCATAATTTATTTCCAATACAGTTTCTGAATGTTATTTGCATATGAAATATGTGACCATGGACCACAAAATCAGTCATGAGGGTCAATTTTTTTTTTTTAAATTGAGATATATACATCACCTAAAAGGCTAAATAAATAAGCTTTCCATTGATATATGGTTTGTTATGATAGGACAATATTTGGCCGAGATACAACTATTTGAAAATCTGGAATCTGAAGATGGTATATTATTTTTTTTTTAATTTTGACAATCGCCTTTAAGGCCTGTTCACACCGGGACGAATATCGCGCGCGAATATCGCCGACGTTTAACGCGCCGTGACTAAACAAAGAGCGCCAATGTACGTGTAGCGACGCGCAAAACGCCAGGCGTAAAAGGGTAATTTATTAAAGAACGCCTCGGGCTCGTTTTTTTGGTTTGACGCGCCGCGTTAAAAACTGGCAGACCAATGAGATTGGTGCTTTAGCCCACGTGCCTGGAGCTGCTGAAGTTACAGTAAAACACGACTTGGTGGCGCTCAAGCACAAAACACTGTCATTTTTTGGATTATTGAAAACTGTAGTTCATTCACAAAAATAAATGTTTGCTTTTTCCAAAAATATTTAAAACAAAAATAAGTGACATACTTTCAAATAACCGGATATTATTTTGGAACTTGGCATATATTTGTACATAAGTAGTCTTGTCCTCTTATTGAAATGTATTATTATAATTTAAACATTAATTGTAATAAATATTATACATTAATTATTCGATTGTTTAAAATATTGTTTTAACGTATGTCGCAGCAGCCAAATTATAAAATACCATACATTATGCAGAGAAAAGGTTAAAAAAGAATTTGCTTGTAATTTTTTTTTTAATTAAAAATGTACATTTTCAAAAAGACAGAACATGTTATATCAAAAAATATTTAATATGCTGTGGTGACTGCTGGTATATTAACTGATGAAAGAATTGGGTGCAATAGATTCGATAAATCGTCTATGGGGTGTATCCAATATCAGCGTCTATTCCGTCGTCCTCATTCAACACAACAATAATTTCCTCATCGCTGGAGGAGGAGAAGCTGCTGCTGCTGTTTGAAAAATCCATGTTCTGTTTAGCAGTTAACAAAAAGCGTGTTAATAGGTTTGACCATAGATATATAAATTTATATATGTCTATGGGTTTGACAAGCGCGTATGCTGGCTCTCTTCTTCTTCTCTGTGAGAAGCAAGTGTCAGAAGCGCAGCGCCATCTTGTGTACAGAGGTATTTCTGTTGTTTATTAAGCGCCATGCGAGTGAATTCGCCAGTGAAAATAGCATGGGTATCCTGGCGAAAAACGTCTCAAAAAATGCTGACGAAATGCGCGCGCGATATTCGTCCCGGTGTCAAAAATAAGTTTTGATATATTTACGGTAAAAAAATTTACAAAATATCGTCATGGAACACCATCTTTACTTAATATCCTAATGATTATTGGCATAAAAGAAAATGCGATTTTCACCCATACAATGTATTGTTGGCTATTGCTATAAATACACCCCTGCTACTTAAGATTGGTTTTGTTGTACAGGGTCACATATATAGTTGCTTGTTTCCATTATTTTGCTTTTTAAGTTAGTTTAAGTGTGTAGTTTGAATCTGGTAGTTGTTTGCTCAGAAAAAAAAAAAAACATGTAGCCTACAAAAGTTCTCACGGCCCCGATGCTCTTAAGAAAAACACTAAATTGCACTATTCGCTTTAGGGATCAAAAAAGGAGAGGTGTATATACCTTTTGAAAAGATGCTGCCCCAGTGACAGCTTTTGTATCTTTTTCCTGAGTGTAGCTATGTTCAGCTTTATGCTTAATGCTGCAACCAAATAAAGTTCAGAGTTAACTGTTAGTTTCAAACTATAGCTAGAGGTTACTTATCCTCTGGTGTGGATTTTATTATTGTTTAAGTATGTTTAAATAAGTCATTACAAACCATGCCTTGTTTTTACATGCAATCTGAAAGGAGAAAGGTGTCACGACTTCTTTTCATTGTGGTTTGTGTTTTCTCTTTTTCAGAGAAACACTTCCTCCACTACATGTATACACTCCTTACCAAAGCAGGTTCATTTCTTGATTCAGGGCTGTGGGTGAGTCTGACAGCAGACAGATCGCTTACTACTGAAGAACACCTCTGTATAAGAAAGAATCTGACTGAAGATGACTGTAATGAAAGTCCAGAACTGCCTAAATTACAGAAAGTTTCTTAAATCATCTCATCTGTCAAAGCAGGCCCGGTTCCAGAACCAAATCACTGAGGGTGCTTCTGAAAATTGTGAGGGTGCTCACAAAAAATATGCATAGAACTGTATGAAAACGGTACCACCAAATAGGACTGAGTAATATAAATCGTCTACACTAGTATCGTAATTGTAGTTTCAACAAATGCCATCTAACATCAAGAATACACTGTGAAGGTTATTACTGCATGCTCATCTAGGAGCAGTTCACATGTCGCGCCTAAAAACGCGTTCTTTCCAAAGCGCTAAGTTACGCTCCCATGGCGTCTGTCGTTACTAGGCAACCATGGCCTACGCTCTCCATGAAGACAAGTTAGTTTCAGCAAATGATAAATGGCAATTACCAATCAATCACAACCAATCAAATGCCGAGGCATTAAAAGCATGATGAAAATAAGATAATTATTTATAAGCTTGTGTGTACGTATTAATTTGGCGAATTTATGTATGTGTGTGCATCTGTCTGCGTGTTCATTAATTTAAAAATTAATACGCTATTAATAATTTTATCTGAGGGTGCTTTTGCTTTTGTTTGGGGGTGCTTAGCACCCTCAAGCACCCCCGTAGAACCGGGCCTGTGTCAAAGTGCAAACACCATGCAGAGCGTTCTGGTGAGTGAGTGCTTGTCTCATAATCGGTCTATGTGTTTGTGTGTATGTATATGTATACAGATATATTTACGAGTGTTACACACAAATGTTGTTCTGTGATTGTAGAGCTTCATGTACTTCAGAGAATAACTGGTTGTGAACTGGAGAAATTTCTTAATGGAACAATGAGTCTGATGACCTTTGATGAATATGCGTTTGACGGAAACAGGTTTATTGCCTTTAATTCTGACACTCTGCAGTGGATTGATAAAAACCCCAAAGCCAAAGAATCCAAAATGACATGGGACCATCATACTTAACATATTGAACTCCTGAAGATTTTCCTTGTGAACTGCATGGACTGGATCTCCACATTTAATAACACACGAGTATGTTATGATCAGATAATTTTAATGAGCTCCTGTGTGTGTGTGTTTGTGTGTTGACACTGACTCCAGGAGGCTGTTTCTAGAGGTTGTTTATCATGATTATCATTGTAAGGACTTGTTGAAATATTCTCATTTGAGTGTTCGATTTTACTTTCTGGGTTTGATACAGCAGCAGCCCTTCACATTATCAAACACTTAATGCACTCAAAATTATAAATATGTCGTAATTCCTCAAGACTTTGTCCATATTTGAAGTTTTCACTAAAGTTATTAGATTTGCATGTGTGTATCATAAAATCTGATGCTTCATATTTCTCAGTGCAGAGAAAGTGAGAAGTGTGGAAAGTAACTTATTTACTATTTAAAATAACTGTCATGTGACATGGCAGTTTATTTGCATAACAAACAAAAATGTATATTCAAAAATCATGTTTTTTATTATGTTGTAATGTTTTATTGTGTTAGTTAGCTGTATTTTTAGTTATTTTTACCTAATCAACATAACCCAGCTGCAGTTTGATTGAGA
This sequence comes from Labeo catla, assembly GCA_012976165.1. Classification (NCBI taxonomy): domain Eukaryota; kingdom Metazoa; phylum Chordata; class Actinopteri; order Cypriniformes; family Cyprinidae; genus Labeo; species Labeo catla. The sequence continues at coordinate 18,458 of VONZ01002116.1, forward strand.
TTAATTTGAATGCACAATGTAAAAACATGATTTTTAAAAATTGTTAAAAAAAAGTTTTTTGCAAATAAACTCTTTATTTAGACACCCTCATGTTGTGCCAATCCTGTATAAGGTTCTTCTGTGGACCATTAAGATATTTCTAAGAATTTGTGTAACCAAACAGTTGCCTGGTGCCCATTGACTTCCATGGAAAAAAAATACTATGAAAGTCAATGGGGACCAGAAACTGTTTGGTTAAACACATTCTATAAAATAATTTCTTTCGTGTTCATACATGTATGGAACAACTTGAAGGTGAGTAAATGACATTTTTATTTTGGGTTGAACTGCTTTAAAATGCTTCTGATCAAACTGATATTGATGTGAAGGACCGCAAAATTAGTCTTAAGTAGTGCTACTTGTAGCAATAGCCAAAAATACATTGTATGTGTTACGGATCTGGTCGGTGAGCTGCGGACCGCTCACCACCAGATGTTGCTCCCACCTTATTGTCACGCACGGACTGTCGCACTACACCCCGGACTACATTCCCCATCAGCCATTGCACTTCACCCACGTCCAATCAAGAGACAGTATAAAAGCCCCGGTCTTTCAGTCACCCCTCGCCGAGTATTGATTCATTGCAGTCATACAAAGCGTTTCCCCTCTGTGTTCTTGTTTGTTTTGGTTTTCTCGTTTTTGATCTCTCGCCTGTCTGACCATTCTCCTGCCTAGCCCTCGTTTGGATTACGTACGCCGCTGATCTACCCTCGTCTGTTAATGGATTACTCTCTGCCTAGCCCTCATACACCTGTCTGCTCCTGTATCGACCCTGCCTGCTCGACTATGTATCTGTCTTGTCCTAATAAAAGTTTGCACTTGGATCCGCTCGTCTCCCGTCCCTCTGTAACAGAATACTCGGCCACTACAGGATCCAGCAACTTCTCAACCGGACGCCACGCAGGTACGGACACTGCTAGACTGTTGTTAGCCCTCGAGCAGGGCACACGATTGCTCGAGGGCTACATTCAAGAATTTTTGGACATTGCTCACTATTCAAACCTCCCGGACTGTATTCTCATAGACCTTTTCATTGAGGGAACTAACCAACCGTTACAATCAAAACTCAGACGCGAGGGTCCGCGTTCATCACTTTGTCTATGCATGGACTTTGCTCTGTCGTGTGTGGGCTCGTCGTTCACTGTGGGGGTCGCGGAAGAGGAACGCGACAGCGCGGTAATGGCGGCCGCGCACCCCACTCACAAAATGGCGGCCGCGCCGGAGCGCGATGCTACAGACACGTTTGCCGCCTGGCTCGTTCGTGAAATGGCGGCCACGCTGGAGCGTGCTCAAACTATGGCGGCCGCGTCAGAACGCGTGCACAAAATGGCGGCGACGGAGGAGTCCATTCACAAAATGGCGGCGATGACCGGGCTCCATCACGTCACAGCTGCCATACCAGAGCCAAGTCACACTGCATCTGTGTTTCCTAAGTCAAGTCAAGTTTCTAAGTCAAGTCAAGTTGCAGCTGCGTTTCCTGAGTCAAGTCAAGTTTCCAAGTTAAGTCAAGTTGCAGCTGCATTTCCTGAGTCAAGTCAAGTTGCAGCTGCGCTCCCTGAGTTAAGTCAAGTTTCTAAGTCAAGTCAAGTTGCAGCTGCGTTTCCTGAGTCAAGTCAAGTTTCTAAGTCAAGTCAAGTTGCGGCAGCGTTTCCTGTGTCGAGTCAAGCTGCAGCCGTGTCTTCCAAGTCCAGTCAAGCTTCCAAGTCCAGTCAAGCTTCCAAGTCCAGTCAAGCTAAAGCCATCATTCCTGAGCCCGAGTCTGCACGCAAGATGGCTGCCACCACGCCCGAGTCTGCACGCAAGATGGCTGCCGCCACGCCCGAGTCTGCACGCAAGATGGCTGCCGCCACACCCGAGCCTGTCGCAAAGATGCCCGCTAACGCCACGTCAGCCCAGCCAGCGCCTGCTAACGCCACGTCAGCCCAGCCAGCGCCTGCTAACGCCACGTCAGCCCAACCAGCGCCTGCTAACGCCACGTCAGCCAGGTCAGCGCCCGCTCACGCCACGTCAGCCAGGCCACAACCGGTCAAAGTCATGTCTGCTTCTCCTGAACCTGTACCAGCTGCTGTTCCCGCAAAGTCAAGTCACGTCACAGCTGCTGTTCCAGGGCCAAGTCACTTCTCATCTGACAGCCCAGAGTCGAGTCACACGCCGCCTGACCTTCCAGAGCCTCGCCAGGTCAAGTCTGCCATCCCAAGATCACGGCCCGTTATGCTGGCCAGTTTGCTGGACCCACCACTGGTGTCGGTACGATCAGCCAACATCCCAGTGGCATCAGCGCCTTCTGAACCCACCAGTAAGGAGACCCTACCTCCTGCTGCTGCTCTTCCCTTAATGGCGGTTGCCATTTGGTGTGTGTGGGCTGCACACTGCGCTCCTGAGGTCACGCCTGTTCCCAAGTCAGCTCCTGAGGTCACGCCTGTTCCCAGGTCAGCTCCTGAGGTCACTTGTTCCCAAGTCAGCTCCTGAGGTCACGCCTGTTCAGCTCCTGAGGTCAGCCTCTGAGGTCACGCCTGATCACAAGCCTGCGCCAGAGCTCCCGCCTGATCACAAGCCTGCGCCAGAGCTCCCGCCTGATCACAAGCCTGTGCCAGAGCTCCCGCCTGATCACAAGCCTGCTCCTGAGGTCAAGTCTGTTCACAAATTTGCTCCAGAGGTCCCGTCTGGACTCCAGAGCCTGCTCCAGAGGTCCCGTCTGGTCTCAAGTCTGCTCCAGAGGCCTTTCCCATCGGAGAAGCTGCGCCAATGCCTCCAGAGGTGTCGGCGCCTGCCGTAGAACCTCTTATGGAGGGGGCGTTAACCACTAAACTCTCTGCTTCTCCCTTTTCCCTGTCTACATCCTCTGTCACTGTTCTCCCCAGGTCCCAGTCCATGACGCAACCTCCTGTTCCGCCCCGGAGGGCTGCGGCACCTCCTGTTCCGCCCCGGAGGGCTGCGGTACCTCCTGCTCCGCCTCCTGTTCCGCCCCGAAGGGCTGCTGCGCCTTCTCCCCCTATTCTGTCTGCCTCCTCTGTCCCTGCTTTCCCTAGGTCCCAGACCGTGATGCAGATTCCTGTTTCGCCCTGGAGGGCTGCTGGGCCTCCTGCTCTGCCTCCGGCTCCGCCTTGGAAGGCTCAAGCGTCGCCTGCTCCGCCTCCGGCTCCGTCCTGGAGGGCTCCTGCGCCTCCTCCTCCGGCACCGCCCTGGAGGGCTCCTGGGCCTCCTGCTCTGCCTCCGGCTCCGCCTTGGAAGGCTCAAGCGTCGCCTGCTCCGCCTCCGGCTCCGCCCTGGAGGGCTCCTGGGTCTCCCGCTCTGCCTCCAGCTCCGCCCTGGGGGGCTCCTGCTCCGCCTCCGGCTCCGCCCTGGAGGGCTCCTGTGCCTCCTCCACCGGCACCGCCCTGGAGGGCTCCTGTGCCTCCTGCTCCGCCCTGGAGGGCTCTAGTGTCGCCTGCTCTGCCTCCGGCTCCGCCCTGGAGGGCTCTAGCGTCGCCTGCTCCGCTCTGGAGGGCTCCACCACCTCCGGCTCCGCCCTGGAGGGCTCTTGCGTCGCCTGCTCCGCCTCCGGCTCCGCCCTGGAGGGCTCTTGCGTCGCCTGCTCCGCCCTGGAGGGCTCCTGCTCTGCCGGTCCTGCCTCAATCACCTGGTCCTCCGCACGGACCTGGCCCTCCAGCCCTTGCCCTGTCTCGCTCCCGCCCCACCGCTCCCCTGTACTGTTATTCGTTTGGAGCGTCTGGAAGCCGCTCTTTGGGGAGGGGCTATGTTACGGATCTGGTCGGTGAGCTGCGGACCGCTCACCACCAGATGTCGCTCCCACCTTATTGTCACGCACGGACTGTCGCACTACACCCCGGACTACATTCCCCATCAGCCATTGCACTTCACCCACGTCCAATCAAGAGACAGTATAAAAGCCCCGGTCTTTCAGTCACCCCTCGCCGAGTATTGATTCATTGCAGTCATACAAAGCGTTTCCCCTCTGTGTTCTTGTTTGTTTTGGTTTTCTCGTTTTTGATCTCTCGCCTGTCTGACCATTCTCCTGCCTAGCCCTCGTTTGGATTACGTACGCCGCTGATCTACCCTCGTCTGTTAATGGATTACTCTCTGCCTAGCCCTCATACACCTGTCTGCTCCTGTATCGACCCTGCCTGCTCGACTATGTATCTGTCTTGTCCTAATAAAAGTTTGCACTTGGATCCGCTCGTCTCCCGTCCCTCTGTAACAGTATGGGTCAAAATGATCAATTTATTCAAATAGTTGTATCTTGTCAAATATTGTCCTGTCCTAACAAACCATACATCAATGGAAAGCTGATTTATTCATTATTACTATTACTTTTTTTTTTTTATTATTTTTTTTTATTTTATGCTTATGACTGGTTTTGTGTTCGAAGGTCACATATTGTGTTGGAGTCCCCTACAACAGGTGTAAATGCATCTAAGGTCAGAAAACATTATTTTCTCAGATTATATATTTATACATAGTTATTTCTCAATTATTTCAAAACTGATTTGAACAAACAGTCTGTATCCCCTCCCTTCCATAAGCCTACTCTGTTCTGATTGGCCTGCTTGTGACTGGTACAGAGAGGAGTCCTTGAGCAAGTTAGCAAGTCCCCCTCAAAAAGCGATTGGGCTAATTTTGAGTAGCAATCAGGCAGGTTTTGTTGTGAAAACCTGGCACCCCTTTCTTTACACAAAACATTAATATTGTGCTCCAATCCATTCTTAAAATAATTACAAAAACATTTTGTAACATCCAAAGTATGCAAGCAAATTGTGCCCACAGTTTAGCTGCTAAACTCTAAACACTTAACAAAACAAAATATGTCTAAGTTACATTCTTTATTACAAAATGAAGTATTTAAAACAAAGACAGTCTGGCTGACACCTGTGTTGCCGCTTAAAAAGTTTTCAACTTCTGCTGCGAACAACACCAGTGATGCGGTGCAATGGACCTTGGCAACTTTTAATGTCACTCCATTTAAAGTAAACCAGAGGCTTTGACGCTGACACTCTGTGTGAATGCACTGTAACAGGCAGATGTGAACAACGTTGCATGAAAATCTTGGCCACTTGGTGGTGCTACAAGAGTGAAAAACACATAAAAATGGCCATGCACCCTATGGAGTGAATTTTGTGCCAATATTCATCAAACAAATCCAGCATTTTACAAATAAACACAATCTGATTCACAAAGAAAAAATGTGACTTTCAAACAAACGCAGAGTGCTTTGCAAACTCTATTTGAGAGAAAATGCAGTGGTATAGACAAATATATTTATTGTGTATTACAACTGTGAGACTCAGTTGCCTTTTTATAAGAAAACTTGGGTTGATTTTCTCACAAATGTGTGCAGGCAGATTTTCCCTCAAATGGTGCTGTTGGTCAATTTACACTAGTCTCCTGAGACCCAACACATCCATTTACCTTTTCAGGGAATACAGCAGACCACCATGAGTGGGAAACAGATGAGTTTCTGTCTTACTATATCTATAATTAACCATTTAGATGTTTTCACAAAGCGACCCTATATCAGTGAAATTTACAAGCGCTGTAAAGTTGTTGACATGATTGGTTATTTCAAAAATCAGTAGAGACATGGCAAAACATTTAACTAAGCAGTCTTTTCCTATAAAAACTTATCCATTCTCCATATCCTCTGCTGGATCGTGGGATATAGAGTATATACATACGTTGATACAAGTGTTCAACATTCAAAACAACGCAGGAGTATAGTAACAATATATCATGTCACAATATATTGTAATACTAAAATGCAAATGTATTATGCAGAGTGTCAATTTTGTGTACCAAAAATGAAAGCTTAGACAATTTAATTTAGTATCAGACATGGTAATATCACCCAAGAGGTAATTAATTATTAATAAAATAAAAAACTGAAAACATATCACATTACTTGATACAGTACAATATCTAAAATGTTTGTGCAAGCAAAATTATCAATATTTCTCTTCTGGTGTCACTTTTGTCCTGTGAATCAGGGAGAAGGATCAAGTTCATGCTGATAAAATACTAAATTCAGCTTTTTGATAGACAGTGGCTTATCAGTATTTCAGAATGATTTTAACAATGATTTAAAAAAAATAATATTTGGGGTTGAAGACCACACCAGTGTGTTTTGTCACGTTTTCTTGATGACCACGAAAATAATAAAAATACAGATAAGAACAAGGCATTGTTACAAACGGCAATGGGTCTACTTTTATTTGTCATAATAACAAAAACGATGTGCTTTTGTAAAATCAAGAAAACAAACAGGGTGTGCTTTCTCTGTCTCTGGGAACTTTCTTCACAGGCACATCAACCTGACTCTCAGTGAATATGTGCCTCACATACATGATACATTTAAATAAACCAATTTAAATTAAAAAGAAATATTCTCTGATTATATAATCCGAGTGAAAGTGTGGAGAGGTAATGTGATCCTGCCTCACACTGACTGACTGTTCTGATCTGATTAAAATTTTAATGTCTTACTATAGTAAAAGTGTGGCAACCATGTTTTTGCAGGTTACCATTTTATTAATGGCAGGTTTACTACAAATACCATTGCATTTTTTTTTTATTTAGATTATATTTTGGTACATTTACATAGCCGCATCACAATAAAGCTCACCTGAACTTAAACTAGTTTGATTATAGTAGCCTATTTGTATAATTAGATTAGCCTACTAGGTTGTCTATGTGTAGTTTTATACTTATACTTTATATATATTTCTCTCCACTGTAGGCTATGTCTCAACATATAAAGCAGAATTACAATAAATGTTCACAATAAAGGTGTTTCAGGTCTCAGCAAACTAGCGTAAATTGGCCGACAGCGCCATCTGTTGTTTTTGGGAAAGGAAAAGTTGCTCAACTGCATTTGTGAGAAAATCAAGCCAAATTTCCTCAGAAAAAAAGCAACTGAGTCTCAGAGTTGTAACACACAATACATATGTTTGTCCATACCACTGCATTTTCTATCAAAAAGAGTTCTGTATTTGCGAATCACTTTGCGTTTGTTTTAAAGTTGAGTTTTTCTTTGCAAATCAGATTGTGTTTAGTTGCAAAACGTTGGATTTGTTTGACATTAGCACAAAATTCACTCCATAATGCACCCGTTTCATGCATCCTATCATCACGAAAATCGGTATATGCACGGTCTTGGTCCAAAGAGCCACAAGTGGCTATAAGGGCATTTGCATATCCCAACAAACATGGTCGCCATAAGCAGATGAACTTTAAGCACCTATAGGAAAGCTTACCGGAGGTCGATCGGAATGATACTCAGTGGGCATGTTTGACTCACGCTCCAAAGGACCTATGAGAAATTTGAAAGAAATCGGCCACTGGGGGGCGATATTGCATTTTTTTTAATTATAAACGATTGTCTGTTACATATCATACAATAGACTTTTGCCTCTAGAACCACTGCTGTTAATCAAACTGTTTGTTAAATGGTTGAGAAAATGTAAACAAACAAACAAACAAACAAACAAAAAAACTACTTTTGTGAGCTAGTCCTAGGTTTTTTGCTCCATCTGGAAAAAAACACTGCAGTGCAATTCTCTGGAGTCTCTAGGTCAATAATTATTGAATAAATTTTAAATTTACCCTTTGGGAAGCTACACTGACCAAAATTATAAACGCAACACTTTTGTTTTTGCTCCCATTTTTCATGAGCTAAACTCAAAGATCTAAGACTTTTTCTATGTACACAAAAGGCCTATTTCTCTCAAATATTGTTCCCAAATCTGTCTAAATCTGTGTTAATGAGCACTTCTCCTTTGCCGAGATAATCCATCCACCTCACAGGTGTGACATATCAAGATACTGATTAGACAATTAGTGTCTTAGGCTGGCCCAGGGGCGATTCTAGGATTTTTATTTTTATTTAAAAAAAAAAAAAAATATATATATATATATATATATATATATACAAAAATATAGTTTGCATTTCTTGTACAACCCTATTTCCTTAAGTATGCAAACCTTATTGCACTGGAATATATTGGACGTTAAATTTTTGAATGAAAATTGAAACATGATCGTTTTATAAAGTCAGCTGTGGTGTGATGAGGGGTGAACACAGCAAAAACTACAATAGATGGGGAACCGATTGCTCCTTTTATGACAAAGAACTGCAGACCAACAAATGTATGGTTGCTCTCTTGAAGCAAAGTACACACAGTTTGCATTTGAGGATCATCAGATCCTTCAGCATTAATGTGCTTCTTTGGACAATGTGTTGTGTTCAATGTGAAGTATAATAAATAAATGTCTAAATAGTGAGTGTGCGTGTAAATGTGTAATAACTGATATCAGACATTTCTTTCAGCTCATGAATCCACTGACAACATCTAAACATCTATAAACAAAAAAACATAAATCTAATGTACATTTAGTAACTGAAAAATCATCACAATCTGTGAAAAGAAGCTGTGATATGTGTTTTGTGTTTTGATGTTGTGTTTTGTGTTGTTGGCTATGTATATATATGTATATATGAAGTGTGTGATTTCTCCAAAGAGGACTGCATAGGGTTCCAAGATTTTATCTTTACGAAAACGAAAGTGTTTATAAACTAGCAGCTTCTCAGTCCGGCACAGTGGACACCAGGAACAGAAGCTTTAATCTTTAATGTGCGTCTAGGCGCGAGTCTAAAATAGTATATAATGGCTTACAAGTGTAAATACATTTTTTTCATAGAGGTAGCTTGGCTTATTTTTTACAGTTGTTTAAGCGATACGCAGCAAGGGAAAAGCAAAAAGGTAAAAGGTAAGCACATTTGTGTTCTGATCCGTAGCAAGAAAACACGCAAATATAACAACAAATATAAAAACTAAACTTTTGAGTTTAATTACAAGTGATATATTAAAAAAAGCTGCAGCAACCATTTTTGCTCGAAATAACACGGGGACCGCTAGTTGTCACTGGAGACGCATTTGTATGTCAGATGAAAACAGTAATGTGTCTCGGCTGACCAAATGTGATCGGATCACCGAAAACGCATCTTAATACCAGGGTGTTCGCTCGCGTTTTGGGATATTTTGAATCATTAAAAGAGGTTAGATGTCTGTATAAACAAAGGCTGGTACTCAAACGGAAGAACGCATCCTAGGATGCTGTGGAAGTCTGCATTTCTTGGCTGGTACGTCATCTCGCTGCGTCGAAGGGTCATCAGAAGGCAGGTTTTTTTTTTGGCCTTCATTCGGCCTGTTTTGAAGGATGCATTAGATGTGGTATTCTTTGCGTCAGTCTTTTGCGCACATTTGAATTCATGATAAATGTGTTTGCTAAAAATGAATCGATACTGAGCTTGTTCAGTTTCATTGTCTTATGCAAGCAGGCTACCCTGTCAGATTTTGCGACCTCCCTTTAAAACAGATGGTAGCATAATTCGACAGCGAAAAATGCTACGTGTAAGATTTTGCTTCCGGCATGATATTAATGTTGTGTGAGGCTTTATTAACGTGTACACCTAGGCTATACCCCAACCCTAAACCTAACATTACAATATGAAAAATACAGTGTTGGTAGCATAATCTGATGGGTAGCATTATTTGTTAAAACACTGGCCCTAGCCTTTTGGGGGCCCTAAGCAGATTTTCAAAAGAGGGCACATCCTTCTTTGTCAACTTATTATACAGCAATGTAATTTTATTATTATTGAGGTATACTATTATTACTATTATTTTTCTATTTAGTATTATTCTGCTGTCATTTTCATTTTAGTTAAAGTTTTAGTAATTTTATTGTACCTTTTTGTTGTTTGTAAATGTCTATGTAGTTATTATAATCCTCTTGTAAAAAATTACCAAACTCAAGTACCATACTCAGTATTTTATTTTCAATACATAAATACGAATATATATTTCCTTATTATACACTTTTAACAACTTTTTAACCATTTTTAATGATTCATTTAATCATTCTTTTACCAAAAAAAAAAAAGTACGAAAGTTTATTGAGATTAATACATTAACAGTTTTGGGAATGCTACTTTAAAAAAAGTAATTAGTTATAGTTACTAGTTACTTCTCACAAATAGTAACTGATTGTTTTTTTTTTTCATTATAAAAGTAACTAATTACTAAGGAAAGTAACTATTGTAAAAAAAAAAAAAATGAAAAAAAAAAAAAAAATACTGATAAGATAACAAAACTACTATGAATTCCAGTACTAATAACAATATAAAATGCACTAAAGATTAATGAGCTGCTGGGTTCATGAATATTAATCACGTTGTCTGCGTTCGCTCAAACTGATTTGCTGAAATCAAAACAGGGACGATAATAGGTGAGTGCCAGCCAGTGAGATTGACGTTTGTGCATTAGTTTCACCTACTACCGGATAAACCGGCATTTCTTAAAAGCTGAAGAATTCCAAAGAAACTCTGTTACTTTGACAGGAAAATACAACAAAGAATATTGTTTACATGGTGCACGTCAATTCTGCATGGTATAAAACTCTGTCTTTTCGTGTGTATCAAAAGTTGAATCAAAAAGACCGTTCCTGTGCCTTCACACTAGAGTTTACGGTTCGTCATATACAGGTACGCTAATTACCTGAAAAATAAAATTATAATAATGTGATAATAAATTATAGTAACGCAACATTTTATTGTCAGTAACGTTTACGGCGTTGTAATTCATTTGATTACTCGTTATTCCCATCACTATACAATAATAAAGCAAAAAAATCTGGGTTAGGAAAGATGGGATTTTTTTGTTTGTTTGTTTTGTTTTTTGATTTTCTGATTTTTTTTCATATCAAAGAGAAAATCTGTGCTGTAAAACTTTACTAGTCTATGGAAAATAAGATAATGTGCATTGTAAAAATATAAACCATTTGGATAATAAGATATCAAGATTTATAACTAAACTCATGTATTTTAAAAAGCCATAATATTGGTTTTCCATATGTGGGTGGTAATGAAATGCCCCTTTCTGCTGATTAGTCAAACAAAGATCAGATGGTGCTGTTATAATCTCTTCTAGGGTTTAATGCAACAGAATAATAGTTCTCTGCTGCTAAAGTGATTATTGCAACTACATTTCATCTGTCTCTCATCAAATAACCTATAACTAACAAATGACTTGAGACAAACTGTACTGGGACAGTGCCTACTCCTGTGTAGTGACAGATTCTCTATGCCAAATATTAGGTGTTTATTTCTGAAATATGTACCTTGCATCTGCACACACATTACCGGTTAATCTAGTGGATTTCAGACTTTTTTAAGATCTCTTTTCAAATTGCGATTTCCTAATTTCATTATGATATTATGTTTCTTTGTGCTTCAGGTTCACCAGACATTCGTGCCTTTGCGATGGAAGCTCCCGATGATCAACATAGGCTGGTTCTGACCTGTTTGGCCACTGGCTTTTACCCCAGAGATATTGAGATGAACATCAGACTGAACAAAACTGTTCTTGAGGATCAAACCTCCTCTGCAATCATACCAAATGCTGATGAATCCTTCCAGATGACCATCAGTGTGGAGATTGACAAAAACCACAGAGGATTTTATGACTGCCTGGTCATTCACAGCAGTCTGACAGAACCAGTGTCAGAAAAATGGGGTAAAGTCCCAATTAATTTTTGAGTGAATATGTGCAGAATGACCTTTATAAAGTAACACTGCTTCTGCACATATAACATCTGAACCTTAATACAAGTCAATACTGTTAATATTGCTTGCCCCAACAATTAAAGTGCCTCAATTAACTTCAACAGGTTAAATGCATTTTTTCTTCTTTATTCTGCAGATGGGGCATGTTTTGACAGTAAAACAGAATCTCAATGGCCTGTTATAGCAGGAATATCAGCAGCTGTGGTTGCAGGTCTAGTGTTATTGTTTTGGTCGTGTTTCAAATTTCAAAAGGTGAGTTCTAATTCAACATGCTGGTTCAAAAGAAATTTTAAAATGTATGAAACAGGGATGGACAGGGTGACAGTATATAGAAATATGTGAAATTATCTGAAATCTCTGAAATTTTAATATGCTTATATCTTCTGTTTTTATAGGCTTTAATTCATAATGCTGTATCATCATTGAATTCAGTCCCTAATCCTGACACAGAACAAGCTGCGGATAGTCTGTTTAACTATGAGAGTGGGGTTACTCTACTGACTGGGATCTGAATAGTCCCAGTCTCAGATGTCACATCCACAGACCGTTGGCTGAACTTCTGGTGCGTTCACATTTTGAAGAAAAGTTCTGTTTGCCATGTGTGTTCACTACTCACTGCTGTGTGTGCACTTTAATGGGTTAAATGCAAAGCATAAAATCTGAGTATGGGTTACCGTACTTGTCCCACATCAGGTCACAGTTATTTTAAATTTCATTTTAAAGCACTGCTTTAAAATATTAGTTTTAAACTTTGCTTAGAAGTGCAGCAGTAAAAAAATAATTTTGAATGTATTTAAAGCATTTTGTAATTATAGTAATAATAATTAAGATGCCATGAGAATTGTATTTATTTATTTATTTTTTTCAATTTGTGCATTGATTGAATGCAGTCTGAGGCAGATCTGTATTCAATTAAAAATCTAATATGCAAAAAGGAAATGCAATATGTAAAATGGCAATGTATTTTTGTATTTAAAAATACGTTTTCCCATATATGTGCAATGTTTAATGCAAAATGAAAATGAAAATTTACTTACATATTTTACATTTGCCATTTCCTACACTAGTTTTAATATATAAATTAAATATATTTTTAATGCTTTATAAGATGCAAAATTAAAATGTCCAAGCAAAAACTGTAGCAAAATTATTATTTAAATGCACTTAGACTTGTGATTGCATTTTCATCGTAATACCGCATGATAACTCTAGTAAAAAAAACTGTGAATTTTAAAATTCATTCTGAGCCAAAGGTATAGACTTGAAAGATTTCAAAGGATCAGGGATGTGGACATTGCACTGTAAAAAAACAATTTGTTGAGTCAACTTAAAATAATTTTTAACCTGGCTTCCTTAAAATTTTAAGTTTATTCAACTTAATAAAAAGTTTATTCAACTTGAAATGTTAAATTATACTATGTGACAACTTAGATATTTGAGTTGAATCAACTTAAAATTTTAAGGCAGCTGGGTTACTTACCAATCTGTTAAGTTTGGCAAACACAAATATCTTACTTAAAGTACAACTTAACATTTCAATTTGACTAAACTTATTTTAGTTGACTGAACTTAAAATTTTAAGGCAGCAGGGTAACAAATTATTTTAAGATGACTCAACAAATTGTGTTTTTTATTTTTTACAGTGTGGGAATTGTGAAATGGTGTATTATGACAGGTGTTAATGACAGTGCAACATTTTCGTTTTTATGAAAAAGGACTGTAAAACACACTTTAGTCTTTGGTTGTAAAAAATCATGCAAGATATAAAAAATGTTTTGTTGAAATTTCTAATTCTGTTTATGTTTTCGAGTTAGATTGAATTACATTGTGTTAATATGCTCTTAATGTGGTGGGATACATGAAATATTAGTGTACAGCATTTGAAAGCAACATTTATATGTTTATTTATTGTTTGTTTGTTTGTTTGTATCCATAATCATCGTGTGGATTTAAACATTTTACAAAACATAAAATCTTGTCTGTTTTAGTCGCGTTCAGGGCTGCGTTTCCCAAAAGCAACAGTCGAATCTTCCGTCCATATCAATAGAGTTCAATAGAACTTGCGACTATAATCGCTCCTGCGGATGGCATACACGGCTGGAAAACGAAAGTGTAGTTTCATCAGAAACCAGTGAGAGACATCAATGCCATCAATAACAGCTGGAAGATCTTAAATGCAGATCTGTTCAGATCGCGCGTCTGAAATAAAACGTGCTGTTTTTTAAAACGTTTGCTGTGAGGAAAAGAATGTTTTGGGCAATTCTGTTATTTCATTTTCTTCTCGTTTCTCCCCAAAGCAATGAGAAACAAGGTAAGCACAAAGTTTTTGGTCAAATTTGTGACTTATACAGTTACCTACTAAATGTAGGCGATGTACTGGTTTGGATAAAAAAAAGAAGAAGATTGACTGAACTGCATCAATAAGCGCTTGTTTTACCTTACAGACTTAAGTCAGTTGTGTTGACAAGTACAATGCTGACATTTACATATTAAGAGAGAGAACATTATGTGAATAAATTACATTGTTAGCTTTCTTTAAAGTAAACCCGAACTAAACAGTGCTCATCTGCTCACATATCAAAATCAGCCATTATAAAAACTGCACATTCTTAATTTTATTCTTTATTTTAATATTAGTATTTATTTGTTAATCCCTATTTAATCCAAATTGTATGAACGTTATTTGCAAATAAAAAATGATAGTGTTGTTCAGTGTTTCCGTTGTAAGTTTCCGGTGTGTATTTTGATTCTGTGGTTGTTTTCTCGTTCGGGGTTGATACGTAAACTTTGAAAGCTGTCCGGACGCGACTGTGCGGAAAGTGAAGTTTATCCGCTGTGTCTGGGTAGGTTGTAAAACATGCTGGGGTAAATTGTAACAATTAGCGGCCAAAGCATGCAGTGTCCTTCAAAATAGTTTATTGAAACAATCTAAAAGGACAATACAAGACAATGGATCTCTTTTTGTGATTGACCACAGCTCAAATCCACTTTCTGTTTGTGTGTAAATTATCGTGCCTGTATTTGGCACATGATCTAACCCACACTTCCTTTGGTTTTGAACTGCCAAATAGTTTTATATAGACAACATAAAAGCTTTCATCAACTGATGTCTCATAATTCTTACCACTGGCTCAGGGGCGGATCTAGAAAATAATTTTTAGGGTGGAAAAGGGGTGGCATGGGGCCTATGAGGGGTGGCAACACCAAAGAAAGCCCCCATGCATAGTTTTAGGGGATTTCTAGTCTAACATACACCGTTGTGTTCACAAATATTGCATTACCATTAAGTAATTATTTATACTGTTTAAAATGAAAAATAAATTACTTTTCAATATCCATCATGGCACCAAGTCAATAAACAACATAAAAAGCTTAAACAGGTTCTAAATGAGCTTGTATCACTAAAGAAGATTCTATTTAAATTACATAGGCTACTTAGATGGTATAAATCACGTTTTAATGCAAGTTTAAGAGCAACAAGCAACATGGGCAGTCATGGCCTAATGGTTAGAGAGTCAGGCTTGTAATCCGAAGGTCGCTGGCACCAGCAGGAATTGAAGGTGGGGATTGTGAATAAACAGCGCTCTTTCCACCTTCAATACCATGACTGAACTGCCCTTGAGCAAGGCACTGAACCCTCAATTGCTCCCCGGGCGCTGGAGCAATGGCTGCCCACTGCTCCGGGTGTGTTCACTTCTCACTGCTCTGTGTGTGCACTTGTGATGGGTTAAATGCAGAGGACCAATTTCAACTATGGGTCACCATAGTTGACAGTATGTTGTCACTTTCACTTTTTTTTTCACAAAAACTTTTGAATTTCCTAACAGTATTAAGAAATGCAATAGGATAAATGCACTGAAACTGGATCAGTTTTGAAAACCATGTTTGATTTTCTGTTATTAACAGAGGTCTGTAATCACCCACATGCAACACTATCAACCATAGTAACACCCCAAAATCTGCACAGCAAGAGCCTAGCAACCACCCAGAATATCCTAGCAACCAACTACCAACACTTTAGCAAACATCTAGAACATCTAACTGACCAAACTATTTGTTTTTTAAACAAGAATTTAAGACAAACCAGCATAAATTTGTCTTTCAAATGTTTCAGTCTAGTTATCACAGGTGTTCTTAAATGCTTACACACAATTCTAATACACAGATGACTTTACTTCCCAGTGAACACTCATGAGATCAATAACACTGTAACAAAAAACCCATATTACGATTCAGGAATGAGTGTTGCAGCTCAATGTGTATTACAGTATACAACATAATTTAAATTAATGTATAATTATTCATATATATTTATTTTATATATATTTTCATTTTACTACTGTAAAGTAATCTTGCAGTAGATGAAAAGCACTAGAAAAGTTCAAATAACAAAGAACTGTATATGAACTTGGTATGCTCCACAATACAGGACAGTAAAAAAAAAAATGTTTAACTTTTTGAGAAATGTGTATTTTTTTTTGTTGTTGTTGTTGTTGTTTTTTTACTTAATTAATGGTTTGGGAAAATGGGCAACTAAAATCAGTTATATTATGTTAACAATCGAGAAAACTGCAATACGACTAGATTCTTACCTAACTATTAGTTACCTGCTATTAGTTTCCGTGATGGGCATCTTCTTTTTGATTTCATGTTATTGTTTTGTCGGATATGGCCAAAAGGCCTGTATCCATGATCTAAGTGAAATGCGCGGTCGGAGTATTGGATTACCAACAATGACGCGATGAATTTCAGACAAATTCGGACATGGTTAGATTTCTCAGAGGAGTTCTGAGTTAGCCGAGAAGGAGTAACTGATCTGATTCATGAACAAATGTAAAAAAAAATTTTTACAGTGGGCTGTGCTTTGTGTTTTTGACTCAAAAAGAATCAGTTAATAAGAGTCATTTGTTAAAGAAACTACTACACTGGGCATGAAATACATGAAACACTGCTTACATTTAAATTTTATTCTGTGATTATTCTGGGGTGGCACAGCTTTTTCTTAGGGTGGCAGTTGCCACCCCGGTATAGATCCACCCCTGCACTGGCTTTCAACAGTTTTCTTTGCAACTGACCTGACATGACCTTCTTTAAAAACTCATGAAACCCTTTGGTTCACTATAGTACACTGTCAGGAAAAGAGAGGCTTTTACATTTTAGGGGGGCTCAGCCTCCAATGAGGGTACAATAACAATAAATAATTGACTACTTGACTACTAGGGGTGGTATACTATATTTATTGCAATATTCCACTGTATTGTATTGATAGGTATAACATTTGATTACTGAATAACCAAATACAAGTCTTTCTGATCTCACACACACACCTGTTTACTGTACAAATACAAAATTTTACTGTTTGCATTTCTAGTACAAGCCTCTTTCCTTATCTAAGGTATGCAAACCTCTTTGCCACATGCACTAGCAACTATTGAAAGTTACATTTTCAAATGAAAATGGCAACATAATCATTTTATAAAGTATGCGTTTATGTACTTCATTTTAGCTGGAGGAAACAGCTGTGGTGTGATGAGGGGTGAACACAGCGAAAACGTAGGTTACAGTAGATGGGGAACCAGTTGCTCCCCCATTATATATTATATACTGTATTAAACTGCACAGATGCAGATACTATAACAATCCATTTATAAACACAGACCTTGTCCTTTGTTTTTTGCTCTGCGCCACCGCAGTCTGCGAATTGAAGAACGCGCTGAAAGAAAGATGGGGAGGAGCCGATCGAAGTATGCCGCAATTTTCATATGAAATTTGAAGGGGACTAAGGCTATCACAAATTCACAAATGTATAGTTTATGGAGCTGATTGCAAAATTTTAGGGGGGCTGAGTAGTTAGTTTACTGGGGCCCCACAGAATCGACTTTGCGCTAAATTTGGCAAATCAGGCAAATTTGCACGTGTATCTTGAAAAGCCACAATTTGGAAAGTGCTACAACACGTTTTTCTGCCATCTAGTGGTTTAGAGGAAAGTAATATCTTTTACCCCGCTGCGCCTATAGCCCCGTTGTACCCCACCGAATTGCACCATTTGGTATTTAGGTACTAATATGCACAAGTGTACCCTTTGAAAAAGTACCGCCCCAATTTGTACCTTGTTTTTCTGAGAGTGTATGTTCTGACTTAAAATGAATGGTGCAGCTGATTTTACATTCTAGTTTAAGAAAGAACTTACGAATGGCTTACTAATGGTTACTATCTGACAGGGGAAAAGCTTTGCTGCTTCCTTTCATTGTGGTTTGTGCTTTTTTATCAGCTTCAGAGAAGCACTTCCTCCAATACATGTATACAGTGCTGACCAAAGCAGATCCATTTCCTGAGTTCAGCGCTGTGGGTGAGTCTGACGACAGACGGATTGCTCACTACAGCACTGAAGAGCAAGTCTGGATAAGAGAGAATCTGACTGTAGATGACTGGAATGAAGCTCCAGAGCTGCCTGAAACTAGAGACTGGTTTTTGAATTATCTATATGATCTTTCAAAGTGCAAACGCCATGCAGAATGTTCTGGTGAGTTCAGTGCTTTTATCAACATGTAATCAACATATGAAAACAGAAAAGAAAAGGAATGTGTAATTTCATCATCAAGTAGCCACTTTGAGCATCCCTATACATCCATTTAATTATTTATACTATTCTGTGATTGTAGAGTTTCATGTACTCCAGAGAATAATTGGCTGTGAGCTGGAGAAACTTAATGGAACAGTGATGAGTCTGAGGGCCTTTGATGAGTCTGCATATGATGGAAAGGATTTTAGTACCTGTAAGTACGACCTTCTTCATTGGATAGATAAAGACATAGAAACCAAAACGGATCATCGATCTGGACAAATGGATTTCCTCATGAACTGCACTAAGTGGATCTCCACATTTAACAGCACATATAAGAGTAAGTTCGGATTGCATTACTTTAATTAGCTCTTGTGTGTGATTGTGTTTTTGACTCTTTCTAATTTTGTCTTGGTGCTTAGGTTGTTTGTCATCATCATAATCACCACTGAAGACACTTTAAACAGTGTTTAAAGTTAAAGTAATGAAAAAGCATATGTTGCCATGACCAATGTGATTTTGTTCTCAGGAAATGAAGAATACCATTTTTTTCTTTGTAAAAATCGGTTAAGTCAACTTAAAATAATTTGTCACCCCGCTGCCTTAAAATTGTAAGTTCAGTCAACTCAAATAAGTTTAGTCAACTTGAAATGTTAAGTTGTACACAACAGATATTTGAGTTGACTAAACCAAAAATTTGGATTGTTAAACTTAAAAGCTGGGCTTGTTACCCAGCTGCCTTAAAATTTTAAGTTGAATTAACTCAAATATATAAGTTGTCACTTAGTACAACTTAACATTTCAAGTTGACTAAACAAAATTTTAAAGGCAGCCAGGTAATTATTTTAAGTTGAATCAACAAATTGTTTTTTACAGTGTGACAAAACAGAAGGCAATTACAGAAACTTTAATGTTTGTTTGTTATTTCCACTATTACTTTCTGCTCCAGGTCGACCAGATGTTTACATCTTTGCGAGAAAAGCTCCTGATCACCAAAGCAATCTGAATCTGACCTGTCTGACCACTGGCTTCTACCCCAAAAATGTTGAGATGAACATTAGATTGGACAGAACTGTCCTTGGGAAACAAATATTTTCTGAAATCAGACCAAATGCCGATGGATCCTTTCAGCTCAGATCCAGTGTGGAGATTGACAGAAATCACAAAGGATCTTATGACTGTTTTGTCATTCACAGCAGCCTGACAGAACCAGTTTCAGTAGAATGGGGTAAATGTCATCATAAATGCAATCACGCACATATTTGTAACAAGAGAACATGATAAAACTAAAAGAGATTAATGTTACGGGACATAAAGAATTACATTTAAAGTACCTTAATAGTTTATAATGTTCATTAAAAACAGTTATTGTAAAAGTTGTTCTTATTTTCATTCTGCAGATGGAAAATGTTCTGACTGTGAAACAGTATCTTCACATTCTGTTGCAGCAGGAGCAGCAGTAGGAGCATTTCTAGTTTGTCTCATTGTGATTGTTTGCTGCATCTACAAAATGAGAAAATCAAATGGTGAGTTATAAATATTCAGCATAATCACTGTTGCATTTAACCTCTATATATCTTTGTTTTAAGGACATTTAATATGTATGAACAAGGGATGAACAGATCAACAGTATACTGTATGACAGAACAAATAGAGATTGTGATGATGATTTTCTTTTTTTTTTTTATTTAATTGGACATTAGATTATAAAATTATAAGATCTGAATGAGAAGTGTGGCAACAGTGCAGCTTGACATAAACATTTATGAGAACATGATATATGTATGTGTCAGAGATTAAGTTTTGATATTTTGTTGTATCTTTTCTAGGTGCACGAATTTACCAGGGTGATGAATAGTTATGATTTTACAATTACTTTTTTAAATAATTTATTCAAAGCTCTGTTTACAAATGAGGACAACAGAAGCAATCAAACCAAGAAATGAGCAACAATATGTAAGTGCTGTGACAAGTCCCAGTCAGTCTAATGCAGTACGCAAAGTTTTTTTTTTCTTTAATTTATAATAAATAAAAAGAAAAGTAATTGGATGAAACATAAAAAGAATAGAGAGTTCCTTTAAAAGAGAAGAGACATTTTTCTGCATTTGAGAGTTTCTTGAAACATTTCAAAGGCTGAAGTGTCCCTAAAATGTGTAACATGAAATGTAGTTCTTTATTCTCCGGCAAAATGACATGGTCAATTGGGGAATGAAGTATAAAAGCGTGTAGTATAAATGCTTCGGACCAAACTGATTACTGTACAACTGAATTTATTAAGCTGATAATGAAGAAATGATGTGGCCAGCTGCATTCACATACACATGTAGTCTTGTGCTGTTTGTTGTTTTCTTATGGCGGAAGTGTAATATCAGTAGCACTGCAAAAATAATGACTTTCAAACTTTTTTTTTTCCCCTGTACTGTCATTGGTTGGACAAATATCTGTAGTCCCTCCCCCAAACTTATGCCATTGGTTGAGTCAGATGTTGACTCAAACAGATCAATGTCTGTTACAAAGTCAAAATACCAGTGACCTCAGAAAACTGTTCAGAGCTCAAAATTATTTGCTCATATATTTGTTGCATTAAAAAAAATCTAAATAAAAAATTTAAGCAGACACCAATATATCGAGATGCAAGTAATAATAATAATAAATTCTAATAATACATAATAATAAATTCTTTCTAATAATAATAAATAATTATCTTTAATTAAATTACTGACACTGAAATAATTTTTAACTCCTATTTGTAATAAAATTGCCATATAAAAGTCATATTTGTCTAATAATGTATATGCAGTAGACCAAAAGATTAAAACAGAAATTTTGATATAATTCAGGAATATTTCTATTGCAATTGTTACAGTGTAAATACAACCTGCAGCTCCTGATTAGAGTGAAAAACAAAATATAAAGACAAATATATTTTATTTATTACAAGATACACCAAATTGCCAAAGCAAATAAAAAAAAAACTTATATAAACTATTTTATATACATATTTAATATTTTGCAGACATCCTATAATGGGAAAAACAAATAATAGAGAATTAAGCACACATATTGTTGATCATTGCAATATCAAGCTAAAATGCGATGTATGGCCATGACATACATATGTTACCATGTATAATTATACTTTATGATAAATTCCAGGGGGTGTGTGTCTGTGTAATTCCGTTGTAATTTATGATGTTGCATTGATTATCTGTGTGTCTATAATGTTCCTGTAGCAGCTAGTCATGATCAGTGTTAGCAGTGCTATTGTCAGGAATTTGATTTCCAGAGAAAACATGTAATGATCAAATTTATAAGCTTGAACGCATTGTTAGTCTCTTTGATAAGTGTCTGACAAATGCATAAATGTGCCTCTTAATGTTATGTTCAGTGTGCATTATCAGAAATAAATGTCTTGAGTGTGAATGTGTGTTTATGTACTGGACATGGAGCAATATGTTATATATGGTAGAAAGCTATATATATATCATGTGATGAGCTTTGTATCTTGTATTATATTCTTAAATGAAGTGTGTGATTTCACCAAACAGGATTGCAAGTGTTAAACTTACAAGAACATACAAGAATGTATACAATATAATATATATATATATATATATATATATATATATATAAATAGCTTTTGTCATTGGTATTTGAATAAAACATGTTTCTGATACATGATCTCTTCAGGTTCATTTCAGTTCATGACATACAGTAATACATCTCAATTATTCTAGACATTGTTTGAAGCTTTAAATTATTTGCACGCTTCTCATGTTTATTGCCTCCTTAAGACAAAACCATTGTATTTCTCTCTGACAGTAACTTAAAATGGACTGCTTTTTATGGTTTCACTTTTCCCACAACATGATGTGTCACAAAATGAAAACAAAGTTGTAATTTCATCCAGCAGCCAATAAGAGGCAGCAATGCGCTGTACATAGAGAACGAAGTCTTACTATTGTTTTTGCTGGTCAAAAAAATTGCCTACTTTATGCTGGATTTTTCACTTCCGTTTAATATGTAGGACAACTGAACTTTTCTGTCCATTTAAGGACTTTTTTCTCTTTGATGTGTACGGAAGGCAGTTGCGGAAATAAAGCGCTCGGATCTCGAGGCACAAGCAGAGACGCGTTCAGGGTGCTCATCTAGAATGAAAAATGGTTCACACGCTCTCAATTAAACACTTTTTCTTTACAGGCGTTTGGCTTTCTTATCCTTGTCTAAGTGATCCGCATGAAGGTAAACTAGGTAAGTCTATTTGATTACTTTTGATCCGCAACTGAGAATAACAGGTCTCTATTTTATAACAGGTTTCACTATTCAATGAGACGCGTTTTCAGCAGTTTCTGTTCGGGGTTCATGAAAAGTCGTTCATAATTTTCTTAGCACGTTTGCCATTCCGTTACAAAATTGACTAGCTCTTACAGACACCACACTATTTCTGTGACCTGAGGGCAAATAAGTTTAATTGGGACTTCCCCCCCAGTCATCTCAATGGCAAAAGTATCCTAATTAACTTGAGTTCACCACATCTGATAAATCAGCTGAACAGTGATTATTAATGGGAGACCGTGCTTTTGCATTGTATGGCCAGAACTGTTAGACCATTAACCAAACTGGAATAGTGTTCCACTTTCTCTTAAAGTAGTTTAATCTGAACCAGTCTTTTTTTTTTCTAAAAAAATTACTTAAAGTAAGTTTAAGCTTGAAACAAGAACTAAAATCTGCTATTTTATTTATATTTCTGTATTATACTATATTATTCAAGTTTATTCACGTTTATTTTTCTCACCACAATAATATTTGTTCTTGTTTTAAGCATTTGTTCTTGTTTAAACTAAACCAAAATTGATTCATTTCTCAGAAACTAATAACTTAAGTCATTGTGATTTCAAGTAAATGCATTTCGATTTAAGAATATGTAGATATTTGTACTGGAAATCAAGACAAAAATATTGAGGAAGAAATGTCTTTTTTTCAGTATATCAGCTTTTAATCTAAAATGGAATCTCTTATAATTTATGATTTATTATTTATTTATTTAAATTTTTGCATTGCATTGCATTGTGGTCAATAGGCCTATTGTTTTTATATACTTTTCCATGTTTATTTTTGTGTGGTTGCTTTCCAAAAGTGCTTTACATTAAGAAATATAGTGGAACAGAAAATGCACACTCCAGCGTTACTCCGGCCCTTGAATTGACTGATTTTAAGGACTGTATATTACTCAGTAAAATGACAGGTAAAATTATTATCAGTTATCTAAACCTAATCAAAATGTAACTGAAATAATAACCTAATTAAAAAAAGAAAAAAAAAACCTAAATTAACTAGTCACAATCTCAAACCCTTTGGTAGAAAAGCTCTGACACTAACAGTGACTAACCATGAGACTAACCAACAGCAAATTAACACAAACATGTCAACGAAACATGGCAAACAAGAAGGTATACTAACATGGGGAATGCATGACAAGAGCAACCACACAAACAGGTGGAACCGATCTAGAATCTAGAACCGGAATCACAACATGGCTTAGTGCACTTATTAAATCACAGAAGGTTGCAGTTTAATTAAATAATTAAATTCAATATATTTGTCTCCCTATGTGAAAGAGTTAAAAATGTATTTAATTTTTTTGTGTGTTGTTTATGTTCCTCAGAGAGACATTACTTGCACTACATCTTTACAGCCCTGACCAAAGCAGATCTATTCCCAGAGATCACTGCTCTAGGTATGCTTGATAACAGACGGATCCCAAAAAACAGTACTGAAGTTCCAAAGTGGACAAGACTGATTCTGAATGAAGATGATGGAATCTGTGCTCTATGTGACTCTGAACACTGGTACAGGGAACAGCTACACATTCTTTCAAACTGCATACAGTGTTCTGGTGAGTTCCCTGCTTTTTTCTCATTAATTATCAGACTATGAAATTGACTCTATGAAATTGTGTGTATATCTTACTGTAAGCTTCTCATCACTGTTATTCTGTGATTGTAGAGCTCCACACGTTTCGAAGAGTAATTGGTTGTGAAGTAGAGAAATTTCCTAATGGAACCGTGACGAACCTGACGGCATTTGATGAATATGGATTTGATGGAGAAGATTTTATTGCCTTTGATTATGACACTATGCAGTGGATTGTTAAAAGTCCCAAAGCCAAAGAAACCAAAAAGAAATGGGACATTCAGACAGGACGAAACCAATACATCAAGGATTATGTTGAGAAATGCATGAACTGGATCATCACATATAACAACACACATAAGAGTATGTTTCAATCAGGTCACTTTGTTTGGACCTTGTGTGTTTGTATAGTTCAGGTATATTCCACGTTATGGTGACAAAATGTTGACAATGTTTGAGGTCCTTGTGGGGACATTTTTTTGGTCCCCATGAAGAAAACAGCTTATAAATCCTATAGAATGAAGTTTCATGTAAGGGGTAGGTTTAAGAGGGTAGAAAATACAGTTTGTACAGTAAAAAAATCATTACTGTACGTCTATGGAACGAACCCATAAAACATGGAAAGTCAACATGTGTGTGTGTGATGTTGACAAAATACACAGAGGCAGTTCATCATCATTCAGTGACAATTAAGTACCACGGTCATTCCGTGTCAACTCAACCAGAGGTTCCTGACTCAAATTTTTGATTTTGCTAATATTTATTCTGAAAAAAAATAGACATGTATAGTGATGAAAGCCAAAATATTAATTGTCATGGATGAATATCTACCAAGTAATCCACTATTTTGCAGAGGGAGGTCAAAACGGCAATTTTCACCTTAAACTCAGAGTGAAGTTACATGGGGGTAAATATGACTTCAGAAAGATGGCAAAGATGGTTCTATTAGTAAAATCTATTGACGTTAGCAATCTTTGTTGCATTACGTGCCAGTGGTGACCATTAAAAAATGGGGAAACAGCAAGTTTTTCTCCAAAGTTTGTATGCCTGTAACTCAAGAAATATTAAAGGTATCTTAATGCCCTTTTAAATATTGATTCTTAACAAAATGTATTTATAATGTGCAAAGAGATTCTGTTCCAGAGATACTGGAATTTCAATATGGCTCCAGGAGTAAATCGTTAACATATACAGTAGTCAAAAACCAAATGTGGGTTGGTTTGAAAAAATATGATACTTCTTTTATTTTAAAGAGTAGTGTCTGAAGAACAAATGATGTTAAAACTAGAGATTTATCTCATTTCTTTCTGTCCAGACAACTGCGCTGAACATTGTCTGAGTGCCATAAATATTATTTTTCCAAAGTTGCATGCCTGTAACTCAAGAAGTATTAAAAATATTGCAATATGATTTTAGATTCTAGTAGTTAATAAACTTTCTTTCGAAATCTTTATTTCCAAGGCCCTACATCATTCAGTCCCTGAGATATGGGGATTTCAATAAGGCTCCATGTCCAGATTGCTGAATGTTACCCATTTTCAGTGGTCAAAACCAAGTGTTGGTCACTTTGTGTACAGCTGATACTTATTTTATTTAAAGAACAATGTCCATAGAAGAAATAATGTTGAAATTAGATTTGTATCTTGTTTCCCTCTATCAAAACAATTCCATAGAACATAGCTCTCTGAATGCTAAAAGTGCACTGTACTTGTCACTCTGTACAATCCTAATCCCTGGGTTGCTGTTATTTTTGGCATATTTGCATTGTACACTGTAATGACTAGATAAACACAAAACTACATCTGGTTTTTGACCACTGAAAACAGGTAGGATACTAAATTTGAAGCTGCACTGAGATCTTGATATCTGAGATTAAGATTCCAAAATATTTTTTCTTAAGAACCACAATCTAAAAACATATTAAGATAACTTTAATACTACTTGAGTTACAGGCACACAAATTTTGGAAAATAATATTTATGAGACTCAAACAGGTATGCAACTGTTTTGATAGAGGAAAACAAGATACAATTATAATTTCAACATTACTACTTCTTCAGACATTGTTTTTTTTTTTTTGTTTTTTTTTAAATAAGTACATAAGGTGACCAACATTTGGTTTCCGACCACTGAAAATGGGTAACATTCAACAATCTGGACATGGAACCTAATGGAGATCCCCCATATCTCTGGGACTGAATGATGTAGGGCCTTAGGATTCCAAAAGAAAAGTTCATGAAGAACTAGAATCTAAAATTATATTGTGGTATCTTTAATACTTCTTGAGTTATAGGCATGCAAACTTTGGAAAAATAATGTTTATGGCATTCAGATAGGTATGTTCAATGCAGTTGTCTTGACATAAAGAAACAAGATACGTCTCTAGTTTTAACATCATTTGTTCTTCAGACATTCCTCTTTAAAAGAAAAGAAGTATCATATTTTTTCAAACTGACCCACATTTGGTTTTTGACCACTAAAAAGGTGTACATTTTAACTATTTACTCCTGGAGCCATATTGCAAACTTTGGAGAAAAACTTGAAAAGTGTTGTTTCCCCATTTTTGAATGGTCACCATTGGCACATAATGCAACAAAGATTGCTGAAGTCAACAGATTTTACTAATAGAACTAACAATGTCTGTGTAAAAATAAGATAATGATGCTGCCATATTTCTGAAGTCATTTTACCCCCCTGTAAGTTGACTTTGAATCTAAGGTGAAATTTGCCATTTTTACCTCTACAAAATAGTGGATTACTCAGTAAATATTCATCCATGACATTTAATATTTTGGCTTTCATCATTATACATGTGTATCTTTCTTTAGAAAAAATATTAGCAAAATCAAAAATTTGAGCCAGGGAAGTTTCTGAAATTTGGATGATTTGAAACGGAATGACCCACTAGTAATTTAAAGTTTCAGAATATTCACATTTGAGTCCCTTATTTAGCTTTATGGATTTGTATCTAAAACTGGCACCGTTTGCAGCAAAAATAGATCTTAGAATTGGTAAAGGTTCAAGGTTTGTCTTACAGTTGCACAAAGAAGAGGAGAGGTGTGGACCTAATCGCAGCAGTTTGTTTGAAATGCAAGAACATAAAACAAAGACTCGAAACAGGGATGACAAAGTCCAAACAAGAAACATAAAACGAAGCGGCGATGACAATGGAAAAAAAAATGACACAGCTTTACAAAAGAAATGCAATGACAACAACCAACAAATGAAAACTGAAACACAGGTTAAGAAGGTACAAGTGTGGGTAATGAGTTAGTATGAAGACTAACCAGGGTAATTAAGAAAACAAAGGCAAACAGGAACTTAGGTCCTGTCCACATGAACACTGGTATTTTGGTTTGGCATAGAAATGCGTCATATCACTGAAACTGATCCTTTTTGAAAACTTCGGCCAGGGTGAAAATTTTCTGAAACTCTGGCTGCAGTGTTGTCGTGTAGCTGGTGAAACTGGGGATTTTGGCTTGTGACAAATCATGACATGGCTTTATGGTTAGGGTTATATAAAAGTACATACTAATGTCTTTCAAAATGCATTTGATTTGAATTCTTCTTTGGAATATGACACAATGTTTTTTTACTACACAAAAACCAGAATACATTTTTGAAAATGCTTGTTAATTGCATTAACTTCTTCTCCAGATTCACCAGATGTTTACATCTCTGCGAGGAGAGATCGTGATGATCACAATAAGTTGGTTCTGACTTGTCTGGCCACTGGTTTCTACCCCAGCGATATTGAGATGAACATCAGATTGAACAAATCTGTTCTTGACAACCAAAAGTGTTCTGAAATCAGACCAAATGCTAATGAAACATTTCAGATGAACACCAGTGTGGAGATCGACAGAAACCTCAAAGGATCTTATGACTGTCATGTCATTCACAGCAGCCTGACAGAACCAGTGTCAGTAGAATGGGGTAAATATCACCATAAATACAGTCTATTTAACATATTTAACATATTTAACATGAGAATAATAATGCTGAAATGGATTAATGTTGCTGGTCACAAACAATTAAACTGCCTCAACTGTTTTGGGTTAGGGTGATGACATATATATATATATATATATATATATATATATATATATATATATATATATATATATATATATATATACACATAATGTGTCTGTTTGCATTTATTATTTTTATTTTCATTCTGCAGATGGAAAATCTTCTACATTTGAAACAGGATCTCAGTGGTCTGTTACAGCAGTAGTAACAGTTTCAATTCTAGTTCTAGCTGTAATTCTAGCTCTCATTGTGATTCTTTGGTGGTACATCAAAAAGAAAGGGTTGAATGGTGAGTTATAAATATTCTAGCTTTAAAGCTCTTGTTTTAAAAAATCCTTGTTTAAAGACGTTAAACGTAAAGACATGTAAACGTGGTGATATTTTGATGATGGTAAGTTAATTTTGATTTTATTTGACACAGAATACAAGGTACAGTTATCCATAAAATTTATCAAACAAATGTGAAGTATGAATAAATATGTACATTTAAGCCTATTTACAAGAAAATAATATCTGTTTTAATACTGTAGAATCTGTCCTAACTTTGGGGAGAAATCGTCATGATTATGGTGCAGTGAGTGATCAGATACAGATGAACATCTGATTAAGAACCCAGAGTTTATGGATCTGTGGAGCAGACTGGGATGTGAACAGCTCATTCCGAATGGACACTTTATTCTGTTCCAAAAAAAATAAAAAAAATAATGCTGTTTGTTTTCAGTTAGCATTTTCTGAGTCAGCTGCTACAGTTCCTGTTTATGATGTTGTTTATGCTCAGTTAAAATATGACGCTGCTTTTCACATTTGAGAGTTTCTTGAAACATTTGAGAGTTTCATGTATCACATGTGCTACATGAAATTCAATTTTCAGTAATTGTTTCAGTCAGGTAAATTATGAAATTGTTTTATAGAGAGATTAAAATGTGTCTGTTTTCAGTGGACACAGATCAGTGTCAGTGTTAGACTCCTCAGAATTGCGTCTAGTGCAAACTGTAGTAGTGCAAATATTGCAAAACTTAACATTATAACCAAACTTTTGGTTTTTCACCTTTAAGAACTAAAAATAAATCGCAAACCAACAGCATTTTTTATCTAATTACCTGACCTTGTAGTAAATCATATGTGGGGAAAAAACTAATCAAGAACTAGTTTTACATCTTAGCTTTACATCTCTTTAAATCTACTTATTGCTACTAGATAACAGTATGCTAAATTAATTATAATAGTGACTAAAATGCTATTTTTGGCCATTGCATCCAGCTGTTACAGTACAGGTAGAATTTTACCATATATCCCACCTAGAAAACAGAAGTAAGATAATGAATTTAGACTTTTTAACATTAGAGCAAAGATGGGCCGTCTAAATGTGATTCATCCAAGTAATTTTACTCGATTACCACTATGTGGTTATTTGACTTGGCTGATATAGTCCATAGTCCAGTGTTTTTGTCTTTGTTTTTTGCTACCAATATCTACTGCAAACATACTGACAAAAGTATGAGGAGTGAGTTTATAATGGGGTGCAAAATTTTAATAAATTTAGCCCTGGGATCAGACAAAATACTTTAAAATACAAATAAAATACAAATAAAAAATACTCAGTAAAACTATTAGCTTTTATTGTCATTTTTATTTTGCATTTCCCTCCTCCTATCTGCAATACATGATCTTTGTCAATTATTACTATGATTTTGTTTTAACTTTAGTGGTCATGGTTAAAGTTTACTGGCTGGCTTTACAGTAGGCAACATTTTAAGTGGATCAAATAAGTTCATCAAAGTTGTACTAAGACAAGAATGGCTATTGCTTTGGTTTTAGGACAACTTTGAGAAAGGTTTTGATCCACTTCAAATGTGGACTACTGTATGTTGGAATAAAGGTCCTTCCTTTTTAAATGATGTTTAAATCTAGTTGGTAGACTATGTTGAATCTGGGAACATGTATTGATCAAATTTACATCTAATATGCACTGTAAATGCTGGAATACTTTACATGACTATTGCCCAGATTTTTGTCCCTATTTACAGTCTAGATAAGTCAGTGCTATTGCTGACAATCAGAGCCTGTCTGCAGATTTGAGAGGAAAGATTTTATAGAAAATAGCGTGTTTGATGGACACTTCGGAGGATAATAAGCATGTTTGATTTTTTTTCAGACGATTTTAGAGCACGTTTTCATTTGTCACACATCTCCTAGTAAAAAGATGCACATTTTTATGTGAGTTTGCTGTGATGGCAAGTTTTTCCTCTGTGGTTATTTTAAAATCTGTTCAAATTTTAAAAGTCGTGTACTGTATTCCAGCATTAACGCTGGTGAAAGTGTCTGTCAGATGCTGTAAATGCCTTTTGTGAGAATGTCTTAAATATGCTTTATTAAGAAATAAATTGTAAAGCCTTGACTAAGTGTGAATGTGTGTTTATATACTGGCCTGGGCATCAGAAGGTGTTCGGAAGTTGTTAGTTGTTGTATGTTGTGTGCTCCTGCTAAAAAACAACAACTTCCGAACACCTTCTGATCAATGACAGAAATTATTATTTTTTTTTTTTTACTTTTGTAATGCCATTTTCCTAACTTTATTAAATGTATGTCATCTTTTGTGACAAAAAAAAAGAAAGATTATGTTTTTCAAAAATTTCAATTCAACAATAAATTAAATTAATATAATACCATACAATCAGGAAGAATAAGTTACCAGTCAAATGAAATCAGCAACAACAATTCACCTGTGCACGTCCCAGAACAGCACAAATGTGGTATTAAGGAATTTTTTTTACAACATTTAGAAGCATTAATGCATTTCATTATCACAATGTTATGAAATTAATGTTTTAAGTATACATTTTGAATATAGAAATATGAAATTATTTAAATGACTCAATTTATACTTTAAAAATGAAACTCAAACCACCAGGTGACAGTAAGTCAAAGTCTTTGTGACGTAATAATTAATTAAATCGATTCAGAAACGTAGATTCATACACGAAACAGCGCTGTGTCAAAGACTGTAGATGCGGAACAGTTTGTTTGGAACTATTTTTGTTGACGAAATATATCACAACCAGACAACAGTGTTCCTAAATTGTAAGTCACCTAAAATTTACTAAAAATGAACTTTTGTATAAAATCAAAAATATAAATTAAATTCAGTTTCACTTTTGCAAACTCTCTTCGTAATCATTAAAAACTGTCTTGTCTTAGTTGATCGCGACCAGCCCTGACCAAAGCGTACACATTCCCAGAGTTCAGTGCTGAGGCTAATTCTGATCACATACAGATCAAACACTACAGTAATGAAAAGCGAGCCTGGGTAAGAGACAATCTGACTGTAGATGACTAGAAGAAAGCTCCTGCAGAACCACCTGATACTAGTGAATGGTACCTGGATCAGCTTTACACTCTGTCACACTGCAAACCATCTGCAGAGTGTTCTGGTGAGTTTAATGCTTTATTCTTATTAACATACAATCAACATGTGACCTCAGGATTTATTTTGAGAGTGGCATTCAGAGTGAGCATCCATAAGCTTCTCATGATTGATGTTCTATGATTGTAGAGCTCTATGTTCTTTTGAGAATAAGTGGCTGTGAATTGGAGAAACTTCCTAATGGAACAGTGAAGAGTCTAAAGCATTGATAAAATTGGTTTTGAAGGAGAGGATTGTCACACCCCTGTAGACTGTTTTGCTGTTTTTTCCCTCCTGTGTCCTTATTTGGTCTTTTTTTGTTCCGTTTCTTGTTATGTCGTCACTTGTTAATCACGTACACCTGTCTGTGTCTCATTAGTGTTCATATATAAGTTTGGTTCAGTTCCTTGTCTGTTCTTAAAGTCATGTAATGTCATTAATGTCACATTATGTGAGTTTCCGTCGTGGTTGGCATGTGTTTTCCCCGCTGTTCCTGTTCCCGTTTTGGATTATTCAGTTAAAGCACGTTTCTATGATCTCCGTGTCCCTGCTCCTCCTTCCCGCTCACGACGCTGACAAGGATTGGGTTGCCTTTAATTATGGCACTATGGAGTGGATTGATAAAAGTCCAAATGCCAAAGAAATCAAAATCAACTGGAACCAGAAAACTGAACATCCAACATTTCTCAAGAACTGCCTGGAATAAATCTTCACATTTAATAACACAAGAAAGAGTAAGATTAATGAGCTCCTGTATGTGTGTATTTGTGCTTTAAGCTAAACTGAGTTGATTAAATTTGATTAAGTGAAATATTCTTATTGTAACATTGTTTTAATTTAATTTTCTGCTGCAGGTTCACCAGATGTTCATGTCTTTGCGAGGAAAGCTCCTGGTGATCACAGTAAGCTGGTCCTGGCCTGTCTGGCCACTGGTTTCTACCCCAGGCATGTTAATATGAACATTAGATTGGACAAATCTATTCTTGAGGATCAAATATCATTCACAACAGTCTGACAGAACCAGCATCAGCAGAATGGGGTAAATATCACAACATATACACTCACATATTTGTAACATGAGAATGTGATCATACTAAAATGGATTCTTGATTTACACAAACAATTAAACTTAACAGTTAATAATGTTAATATAAAATGTCTGTTTGTATTATTTTTGTTTTCTCTCTGCAGATGGAAAATGTTCTAACTGTGAAACAGAATCTCAGTGGCCTGATATATTAGGAGTAATAGTACTAGTTTTAATTCAAGCTGTAGTTCTAGCTGTCATTGTGATTCAGCAATGAGAACATTTAATATTTAAAAATAGTGAGTTACAAATATTCAGAATGATCACTGTAGCTCTAAAGTTCTTGTTAAATACCATTGTTGTTTAAAGACATTAAAAAATGTATGGACAGTTTGACAGTATATGATTAAATTTTTGTAATGGTGACACTTTTTTTATTATTTGAGTTTCATTTGACAACATGGATTACAAGGTAGAAATATCAATATTTAATAAACAAATGTGAACCGTTAAGTATACGTAAATTTAAACCCATTTACAAGATAATAATACTTGTTTTACTGTACAATCTTTCATAGCTCTGAGAAAAAAATCGTGATTATGGTGCAGTGAGTGATCAGATACTGATGACCATTGCAGTGTGTGCTGATGTGTCAAGAGATCAGTGTTGCTGGATCTACAGACCAGACTGGGGTGTGAACGGGTTTTTTATTTCTCCTCATTCTGAAAGGACACTCTTCTAATTATCCAGACCTGTTTTAAAAAAAATAAAATAAAGTCAGCATTTTCTAATCTAATTTAGCTCTAATAAGACTCTTTATGAATCGTTCAAGTAAGAATAGTTCCTGTTTATGATGTTCTTTATTCGTGGCTGAAATGTAACAAAAATGCTGTTTTGTTACATTTGAGTGTTTCTTGAAATACTTTAAAGGGTCAGGATCACATAATGTTATATGATATTCAGTTTTCTAATCGTTTCTGTCAAATTGACATTGTTGAATTATGAAGTGTTGTATAGCAGTGAAACATTTGAGAGTTTGAAATGCTTATGTTTTTAATTGTCTAATTGAAAGTGCCACAAGATATGCACTGGAAACACATGTTAATACAGAGTGGACACAGATCAATGTCACAGTATTACACTCAAGTCAAAATAGTGACTTTTAGCATTTATCATTTAATGATGTAAAAGTCATTTGTTTTATATAATTTAATAATTTATTGATTTTGTTATTACTATTATTTTTTTTATTATTAATAACTTTTGTCATTTATTGTTTAAATATTTTATATTACTTATTTTCTCGCCCTTTCAATTCTTGCTGTTGTTATTTAATCTTATACAGTAATTGTGTGGTTTCAAAATATATATATATATATTTTTTTAAATGGTAAGAGAATGTATTAATTTTAAAGGTTTTTAATTTTACAGGACAATGATGATTAAGCAGTGAGTTTCAATTGTATGTTTGTCTTTGTGTGTGTGTGTGTATTATTAGGAGATATCACCCTGTGTTTCAATAGTGTTCCTGTAACTTAATCATGTAATCAGTGCAATTCCCAGTGAACATGTTTTGATCAGTGTGGAAGTGTCTGTCAGATGCGTACTGTAAATGTGCTTCTTTGGACAACACATGTTAAATGTGTAATATTAGGAAATAAATAGGTCTTGACTAAGTGTGTGTGTGTGTGTTAATGGACATAGGGAAACATCTTCATGCACTCAGCTGTCACAGCTTCAATTGTTTAATGTTTGTTTATTTATTTATTTATTTATTTATTTGACTATCAGATTGTTAAAAACATTAAATCCTATTAATGCTACATTAAATATTAATCCTATTGTATTTGAGACTCTAATGTGAAAATTCCATCTTAAGAATTTTACATGTGCTTTATAGAGCAGAGATCTACATCACTCTGATTCTTTTAGTTTTCAAGGATCTGAAAGCAACATTTACAAAAACATAAACTTAATACAATCTACATTTTATGCAGTAGCACTATAGTGTGAAAACTGTGTAAAAACAGTTTTACGGCTGGACTTTTCCTCAAGGACCTCATGAAAAAAAAGTGTGATTTAATAAAGCAGCCAGTGAGGGGCAGCAATGCGCTCAATGCAACACGGAAGAGACGAAAAATACTTTCACTTTGATCCGTAGATCGGTTCAGGGCGCTCTGCCAAAATGTAAAGGACAACAAATATTTAATAGACCGTTTTTGTACATTTTTTTTTCTTTGTAGAATGTTTTTGTGTTTTGCATTTGTTTTTTTATTATTTCACTCTCTTCCTAGCGATGCACAGCAAGGTAAGAACACGGTTTAGTTTCAGTAGACGTTCGACCGGTAAAAATGGCGATCTAATGTGACTAACAAACGTACTGTTTTGTTTTATACTATTATAAAATTGCATGTAAAAAACAATTTGCAGTATTCGTTGTAACAGAGTTTGTTATCAGGTTTTAAGTTAGTTTTATCCACATATTGTCAATTTTGTCATTTGATATGTTTTATGCTACTCAGAGAAACATTTCCTCCACTACAAGTTTACAGCCATTTCCAAAACAAACACATTCCCAGAGTTCAGTGCTGTGGCTATTTCTGATGACAGACGGGTAGTTCACTACAATAATAAAAATAAATCCTGGGTAAGAGAGAGTCTGACTGATGATGACTGGACCAAATCTCCTTCAGTACCACCTGATTCTAGAGAGTGGTTCATACATCAGATGAAGACTCTCTCAAACTGTGGATACTCAGGGTGTTCTGGTGAGTTTCAAACTTTATCAGTTATTAGACATGTTATGAAACTGCATACATTCATCTGCATTATTGATTGAGTGTTGTTCTGTGATTGTAGAGCTCCATGTTCTTCAGAGAATAATTGGTTGTGAACTAGAGAAACATTCTAATGGAACAGTGAATCAGACAGTAGTATTTGATGAATATGGATTTGATGGAGAGGATTTTATTGCTTTTAATTCTGACACTATGCAGTGGATTGATAAAAACCCCAAAGCCACAGAAACCAAAATGGATTGGGACCATCAAACAGAACGCAACCAGTTCGTTTTGCATTACCTCCAGACCTGTGTCCACTGGATCTCAACATTTAACAACAGAAAAAAGAGTAAGTTCTGATCAGATCGTCACAAAAATTAGCTCCTGTCTTCTTGTGTGTGTGTGTGTGTGTGCATGTTCAGTAGGTTGTTTCTAATATGTATCATTTAGTAAAAACATACTGATGAAAATCATTAAAGGAATATACATGATGCAGCAGATAATGTTCATCTGGGTCCTTATTCACAAAACGTAAAGTCTAAAAGAAACTCTTAAATATAATTGGTGTGTCAGTCTAAAATCCAAATTTTTTCACAAAGTGTTTTAATGCTAAGTCAGCTCCTAAATCTGTGGAAAGCCATGAGGACTCATAAGTCCCTAAAACCAAATCACGAACAATCCTAAAATGGCTGTTCCTAGCAATCCAATGAACATAAACATTTTAAAACATTTCATGATCATTTCCCTTTTATTGCTTCTCCTTTTCATGTACAAATTGGGCATGAAGTAACAGTTGTTCTTGTGCCCAGTATGGTTTACTTTTATGTTTGCACTACATCTGACTGTCAGCCATGATTATCAAATAATAAAGCAATGATTATATGCATCAGTTTTTTTGCAAATATGTATCTGTTAATTTCATTATGATTATATGTTTGTTTGTCCTTTAGGTCGACCAAATGTTTATGTCTTTGTGAAGAGGTATAAACAGCACAAACCGGTTCTGATCTGTCTGGTCACTGGTTTTTACCCGAAAGATATTGAGATGAAGATTAGATTGAACAGAATTAACATGGAGAACCAAACATCATCTGGAATCAGACCAAATGGTGATGGATCTTTTCAGATGAGAGCCAGTGTGGAGATTGACAAAGATGATGAAGGATCTTATGACTGTCATGTCATTCACAGCAGCCTGACAGAACCAGCTTCAGTAGAATGGGGTAAAAAGTCACCATGAATACAGTCTTAAGTGAATATGAGCAGAATGGGCTTTATAGGCTAATGGTGCTTCTGCATTAATATTATAAAACTTCAATATAACTATCAATACAATGCACATTGTAACAGAAGAACATGATGATGCTAAAATGGATTTTATATATATATATATATATATATTATATGAATTGTTCTTCCTTCTGCAGACGGAACATGTATTGACTATGCAACAAAATCTCAGCGGCTTCACATAGCAGGAATAGCTGCATTACTTGTTATTACAGTTCTCACTGTGATTGGTTACTACTTCTACAAAAATTGTAAGTCAAATTGTAAGTTCTAAATATTTAATATGATAATTATTGTTTCAAACCACTTGTTTTCAAATATCCTTGTTTTAAAGACTTTTTCAAAATGTTTGAACTAAAACTGAAGATTCTGGCTGTGGGACTGTAGAATTATGTAAATCAGTAGATTTTCACTAATATATATATATATATATATATATATATATATATATTTTAATTTGAAATGTATTCGTTGGACACAAACTGTGGTAAACCCTTAAAAATAAAGGTGCTTTAAAAGGTTTTCACAGCGATGCCATAGAACAGGGGTCACCAAGCTTGTTCCTGAAGGGCCGGTGTCCTGCAGAGTTTTCCTCCAACTTTCTTCAGCACACCTGCCTGGAAGTTTCAATTATACCTAGTAAGACCTTGATTAGCTGGTTCAGGTGTGTTTGATTAGGGTTGGAGCTAAACTCTGCAGGGACGCCGGCCCTCCAGGACCAGATCTGGTGACCCCTGCCATAGAAGAACCATTTTTGGTTTCAAAAAGAACCATTTAGTCAAAGGTTCTGTAAAGAAAGAGAAGAGAAGATCTCTTTCTTACTTTTTTATAGTCTGAAGAACCTTCTTTTGAGAGACAAAGAACCTTTTGTGAAACAGAAATGTTCTTCAGATGTGAAAGGTTCTTTACGGGACCATTTAAACAAAAAAGGTTCTTCTATGGCATGGTGAAGCACCTTTATTTTTAAGAGTGTAAGATTGCCCGTAACAATTGAGAAGTGCAACATCAGTGCTGTCGATCTGTATATGTATTTGAGCTAAAGATTTGATATAATCTGATTTTTTTTTTTTGTAGATCATATGAACCGTTCTGATGTCCAAACTACAGGTGAAGGTGCGCATTCAAGTGTTTGTTGATGTGTTTTGATTAAGAGCACCTGGGGCCAGTTGTTCAAAAGTAATCAAATTAGATGAATTCCTGAAAATGTGTTGGTAAAAAAAAATAAAACACTCATGATTGTACTGATCCCAGGAGATGGGTTTTCTGGAACAAAAATTTAATCAAACTTCAAAACACTGATCCATATGTGAAGAATTCAGATGCAAAACCAGCTAAAATCCATCCTAGTATTTGATAGACGTATGTGTCAGGAGCATTCACTCAGTATCATTATCTCATTTTTGCCCAAGATGGCTTTTAGCTGGTTTTGCATCTGAACTCTTCATATTTATTTATTTATTTATTTATGTATTTATTTATTTGTTTGTTTGTTTGTTTATTTTTAACACTGTGTCCCTTTAGGGGGATCATTGTGGACCAATCCAATTTTGCTTTGAAAAAACAGTTTTAAAAAAAAGTAAGATGGATTACCTGATACTGCATATAAAACATGGGATTTCTAAATCTTGATCATTCTAGATTAAATCCAGATTAAATGTTTTGAACAACTGACCCCTGTAGGCTGTCTGGGATGTAAACAGTTTGTGGTTTATAGGCACCAACAGAAGTGAAATGGTTTTAATTTTGTTTCCATTTTTCATTTGACAGTTGTTTTTTTTTTAAATTAATGTTTCAGTTGATAAAAAAACAGTTATGTGTTACATGTAACATTATTGTCTGTTATTGTTTCAGACAGGGACACTGGAAACAAAAGGAAAAATAAGAGGAAACGTGGCAAAAGGTTCTATATTCAGTGCCGCCCCCATAATTCTAGCTAGTTAGAAAAGAAGTGGCTCATTAAGTCAGAGCAGGCTAAAGAACTGACCTGAGTTTGGTGGATATAGTTCTAAAGCTCTAGGAGGAGTTAGATTTGAAAATTTTAGCCTCAGAAGATGAAAAAGTAGCAGTTTAACAATGTACTCACATTATAGGCACGGTTGCCTTGTACCAAATAACTTATATTGTATTGACAAGAAGTGAAAGCCAATGGAACGTTTCAGCAGCCCTACGCTTCCGCCATTTTGGAGTGAACGTAACTGGGCAGTCCACTAGCTTCTTGCTGTCACTATGGCAAATATCAGCGTACTGTAATCTTTGTTCGTTATTACTGCAATAAAAAAGAGATGACAACACAGAATAACGTACAATCACTAGACGAGTGATTATCAAAAACAGACTTTGTCTCATTTATTTTGCACAAATCTTTGCTCTCTAGAAACCATGTCAACTTCGGTTAAAATTCCTATTTTAGAAAATTGGGAATGTTAGGCAATAAATATATAACAGCTTTACAGTAAACTGTTTTTGCAGTATTGCCTTCTCTTAATGTAATAAACAAAAAAAATGTTGATGTAAAAAAACAAAAACAGCCACTGTCTCTGTAATTATTAAGTTATGACAGACACAGCAGTGCATCATGTACTGTAAGATCATCATGCTTGTAGTGTGTTCCAGGGATTAAAACGTAGCCTACAATATAATGTATAAATACAATAATATATGTCAGACCTATAATAGTAACTAATAATAATAGTAATGTGTAACGTTGCATAAAATAAAAATACGCTGCCTCAAATGTATAATTAATGGTTGGATTCCACAACTGATAACATAATACATAAACATAATAATACAATGCAACATTTACTGTATTAGTCATGAAATTTACTGATTTGAGAAATGTGAGATTCTCCAATTTTGAGTGCGTAAAATGTGATGGATTCTGATCCGTAAAAAAAAATCTAACCATGTAGAGTGACTTTTTGCACTTTATCGTGTCACACACTACTTCCCTGCAGTCATTGCGCTCTTTTATTTCCACTTTGACTTCTCTTTAGTTGTCATTCTGTCTGCTTCTGTGCTGTTGTCCAGTTGGCATTTTCACTCCGAAATCGCGGCCGCGCTACCGAAGCGCCACCTAGTGGCTGTTACCAAAAAAGCATCAGAGTTTCGCCCCTTGGTATTCTATACTCTTTGCTTGTACCGAGCCTGTCGTAATGATGACAGTAGCACGCACAAAAGTAGTAGCTGCTCCAGCGCAATCATAGCGCTCACACTGCGTAACCATGCAAGCTCAGTCGAACCATGCTCAAGCCCACCTCTTTAAGCGGCCCAGGGCACGGTACTGATGATCACACTAGTCAAGCAAGCCTGGCTTTAGATGTCAGACATGCTTGGGCACAATTCTGATCAGGTTAACTAGCACTTAAGAAGAATTTTTTTATAAAATTAAGGTTTCTGTAATATGTGAGATTGCATAGTTAGGAGTTTGTGGAACAAAGTGTCTGTAATTTGAGGGTTTATATATATATATATACATATATATATATATATATGGTTTATTTTGCAGTATGTTAAAGGCAGGGAAAGGCTAGCAATAGCAATAAGATCCCAGCCTCCTTGCAAATTACCCTCCAAAGCCACACCTCCTCCAGAAAACATGAATGCGAACAGACAGGCCAGAAACTGACCTTCAACACGACGAGAGACGGCATTGGTGGAGGGTTGAATGTAACGCTGTCAGATTACCTTGTGTCTCATTTACCGGTGAGAGAACATATACAGTACCAAGCGCATAATATTAATAATAACTCCTTCCATTCTCGTTCACTCTGCAGTAGTGTAATGGAATGTGTGATGACGTATATATAAATACATTTAAACCACTTAACTTAGTGATTGCTATCGGGATGTGAAGAGACTTTTAATCTCAATCATGCTGATTGACACATAGCTAAAGTGTGTGCACAGAAGGCTGCATATCTCAGACAGCATGAATGGTCACACACAATTAAGTCAAAAAGTATTCACATAAACAGTCACTTGTGGTTAAAATAATGTGAACTGTTGCATGAAAACCAGATGTTTCTCAGTATGTAGAATAAATGCAATCAGTCTTAAATTATTAATTTCTGTCATTTGTTTAAATATTTTATTACTTATTTCCTCACTTTTTCAATTCTTGCTGTTGTTATTAAATCTTATACGGTAATTGTGTGGTTTAAAGAGATATTTTTTCTTTAGGAATAAACGGTAAAGGAATCTATCAGTTTTTAAGGTTTTTAATGTTACAGGGCTATACTGATGAAGAAGTAATTTTCCACTAAATATTTGTCTTTCTGTGTTTTTTTTTTTTTTTTTTTTTTTTCTTCCATGTAATCAATACAATTCCCAAAAATATAAATATGTTTTCATTACTGTAAAAGTGTTTTTCAGATGCATACTGTAAATGTGCCACAGAGTGTGCAGTATTAGGAAATAAATGAGTCTTGACGAAGTGTGAGTGTGTTAATGGACATAGAGAAACATCTTCATGTGTTTAACTGTCACAGCTTTAAATGTTTAACATTTAACATTTTTCCCCTTTTGGTCCATCGTTTGTTGTATTAATGCTGCTGTATTTGACACTGTAATGTGAAAATTCGATCTGAAGAATTTTTACACGTGCCTTATATTACAGCTGGACTTTTCCTCAAGGACCTCAGAAATAATAGCAAAAGTAAGATTTCATAAACCCGGAGGAGACAATTTAAATGTGAAATTTAAATGTTCACATGATTGTATCCGTTAAGAGTGCTTTTTGAAAATGTAAATGTACAGTAACAGTATTTGTTAAGCTGTAGTTTTTACACATTTTTTTGTACAATGTTTTTGTGTTTATTTTATTGTTTCACTCTGAACTTAGCATGCACAGAAAGATAAGATGATGATAGTTTTCAGTTGACCGGCACAAAGTGGGGACCCACAAACTGTCACTAACAAGCGTACTATGAATATTTTTATATATTATAAAACTGCATGTAAAAAAACAATCTACAGTATTCGTTATAATAGAGTTTGTTATCAGGTTTTAAGTTAGTTTTATCCACATTTTGTCAATTTTGTCATTGCACATGTTTTACGTTCCACTACAATAATAAGATAAATCCTCTGTAAGATCAAGAAAATCTCCTGCACTATCACCTGATTCTAGAGACTGGTTCAAAAATCAGATGAAGACTCTGTCAAACTGCACTGACTCACAGTGCTCTGCTGAGTTTCATGCTTTATTTATCAATAATCAGACATGTTATGAAACTGCATATTCCTGCATAAAACGTTAATTCATTCATGCAACTATTTATTTGTTTGTTTATTATTTAGTTATTGTTTGTATACATGACTTTATTTATTTATTTATTTGTTTACTGCATACTCTATACAGTGTATATTATCATGAGTGTTGTTCTGTTATTGTAGAGCTCCATGTTCTTCAGAGAATAATTGCCTGTGAACTGAAGAAATTTCCTAAGGCAACAATGAATCTGACGGTATTTGATGAATATGGATTTGATGGGGAGGATTTTATTACATTTAATTCTGACACTCTGCAGTGGATTGATAAAACCCCAAAGCCAAAAAAAAAAAAAAAAAAAAAAAAAAAAAAAAAAACGAAAATGAAATGAAATGGGACCTTCAAAAAAAAAAACAAAAAAAAAAAACGCAATGAACACCTGCAGCATTATCTCAGGAACCTCTGCTTGAACTGGATCTCAGCATTTAATAACACGAATTAGAGTAAGCTCTGATCAGAGCACTTTAATTAGCTGTAGATAAAAAAAACTTACCTAACAAATTCATTTATTCATTTATTTAGTGATTTGCACACAGAACCAAATAATTAATTTGTAAATGTTTATTTGTTAATTGCATTATTATTTTCTGCTCCAGCTCCACCAGATTGTGTTTGTGAGGAAAGACCCTGATGATCACAGTAATTTGAATCTGACCTGTCTGGCCACTGATTTCTACCCCAGAGATGTTCAGACGAACATTAGATTGTACAGACTTATAGTTAAGGACCAAACATCATCTGAAATCAGACCAAATGCTGATGGATCCTTTCAGATGAGAACCAGTGTGGAGATTGACAGAAAACACAAAGAGTTTTATGACTGTTTTGTCAATCACAGCAGTCTGACAGAACCAGTTGTAAAAGAATGGGGTAAATATCCATAAATTCACCATAAAGTCATCTTTGTTTGAATGTGTGAAGAATGACTTTTATACACTAGTGGTCCTTCTACATGAAGAACAGATTAAACTCAATATACGTCACCCAGTATGTACAGTTGCATTATAAATGCATTTTCAATATTTGTATGTTTTATTTATTTATTTATTGCAGCTGGAAATTGTGCTGACTGTGAAACAATCTCATTAGGCTTTAAAAGCAGTATTAATACCGGTGTCAGTAGTTCTTATTGTGATCTGTTACTGCATCTACAAAAGGAGAAGATCAAATGGTGTTATAAATATTCAACACTTTTGCTTTTTAATGTTTTATTTTTAAATAGCATTGTTTAAAAGACATTTTTAAAAATATATTTTTTTTTTTTACAGTAGCATTTATACTTTATAACATCACATATATTTTATTTGATCAGTTGCAAAATTGCTGTATTCAGTTATATATTCAAGCTGAAGTTTTTATATAATTTACTGTATTTATTTTTCTAGGTCAGTCGAATGGTTATGGTGATCAAACTGGAATGGAGATGAGAACCGAGCATCATCCTTCAAACAAAGGTATCTTCTACAGCTGCCCCCTTAATAGTCGACTAAATGTTAATCAAGAAGAGGCTTATTTAGTAGTTTAGATAGTTCTTTAATGTTTGCATTCAGGGGCGGACTGGGACAAAAATTCAGCCCTGGCACTGTAGCCACACCAGCCCACATTACCACACAGACACAGCCCCACCCACGGACACACGTTCACTACTTATATTGGTGTACAGATGGTGAAATAATATAAGCAGTACCATATGTAATAGATATTTAAACATTTAATGTATGTGACTGGAACAAAAACAACCCGTTTATAACAAATTTATACATACAGTAAAAACTAACTAAAATAATCTGTGAATCTTGTAGAGTCCGTGTGCTGTCTGTTTATGCCGTTTGTCTGCTATTACTTATGATAGGAGTAACCTGTGAATGTGTATCACACACACACACACACACACACCTTTACACACAAATGGACATGCAGCACTAGCAACACTTCAGCATACTTTTATTCACAAATAACTATATATGTCATTCTCTGCAGTGTTGTTCTTAACTCTGTAAGTTACAGAGTTAAAATGGATGAGAAGATGTAGAATCAGACAGACAATGTGTACAATGTCAACATAGAAACAAGGAGAAGCCAACATATAGACAGTGGCAATAAAGAACAACACTGCAGAGAATGACATATATAGTTATTTGTGAATAAAAGTATGCTGAAATGTTGCTAGTGCTGCATCTCCATTTGTGTGTAAAGGTGTGTATGTGTGTGTGTGATACACATTCACAGGTTACTCCTATCATAAGGGTTAATTTATCGTTAATTAGAGCCACAGTGTTAAAAAGGCTCACATGAGCTTTTATTTTGAAGTGTTTCTGGCAATCAGCCAGTGATCTCATACTCATGTTGATTGTACACGGAAGTGTTTTAGTATCTTTATTTGTATAAGTTTTTCTGATTCCTTAATTTGTTTATTCTAATTTGTTGTAGACCACACATACACACCAACCCACATGGATACCCCAAAGTGATTGTTAGCACTTGCATGCTCAGTACTTGTTGGAAACTTTGTGGAAAGAATAAAGAATCAAAAGAATTCTGGATTGATTGCATCTCATTGTCTCTGACCGGACATCTGTGGTGAACTAGTCCCCCACTGGCAACCCCTAACTGGTTTCTATATCAGTTTTCTATACACAGTATTAAGAAACTGTCAGCATTTGTGTCAGGGTGTGTCTCTCTCATTGCTGTCTTCCTACCTCCATGATACTTGACTCTGCTGCAGCAGCTGAGCTATCTGCACTGGGTCCAGAAACATTCTAGTTTTGAATAGATGAACACACGATTCAGTCAAGGGAGAACATAAGCAAGCCAATGTCTCATTTTACATTGTCTAACTATTGCATAGATATATTACACTATTGCCTGTAATAGAAGTCTATGTTCCAC
Organism: Labeo catla; assembly: GCA_012976165.1. Lineage (NCBI taxonomy): Eukaryota > Metazoa > Chordata > Actinopteri > Cypriniformes > Cyprinidae > Labeo > Labeo catla. Next base: position 63,286 of record VONZ01002116.1, read on the forward strand.
CCTACCTAAGGATTAATTACATACTGTAACCTATGCATGTATTTAATGTTTTACTTTAAAGACTAGCTATGTATTCAGAGTTCACTACAAATGCCTACAGTACTATGGCTATAGCTATAGGTTCTTTTGCATGTTAGACTATATTGCTAGTAGCATACAGCAGTCTGTATACCCTAAATCCCACGTTATCTGCTGATAATGACATTTTAAAATGTACGGGAGTTCTACGCTAAGCTTACAACTGTTAAACACAGTGTAGGTTAAGGTCAAAAACTGTCAGAAGTAGCGTGAATGGCGTGAAAATTACTTAGTATATTTTAGTATGATGACTTAGAAGTATATTTTCTGTTTTCTTCTTACCTCCTCTACCGCGCTACTGTCCTCCGATGCAGCAGCCGAATTTAAACCTTTCGAGAATATTTCAGTTAATTTTATGCATTTGGCAGCGTCTGATTTTAGAGCCCTTTTTTTGCTTTCTCGGAGCTTTTCGGCACCGCCTTTCCTTTTCTTTACGGTCCATCTCTGACAATTAGCTTGTGTTGCACTTACTGTTTGACATTCTTGCCAGATTTTGATTACGTCCGTGTAACCTCTGATTGGGTCGGATTGGGTCGGCCCATCTCGAAACCAGCCGGCCGTCGCCGATTGGGCCAAATGCTTAACATTTATTATTATTATTATTATTATTACTATCATCATCATCATCATCATAATATTCACATCTTGCAAGAGATAAAAGCTGCTTGTAAAAACAATACATATTAAAAAAACAATAAAAAAAAAAAAAAACTGACCGGCCCACATTTAAAAAATGGTCCGGCCCTTCTGGCATTTGCCAGAATTGAGAGATGGCCAATCTGCCCCTGTTTGCATTAATTACTTTAAAGAATTTTAATGAGAAACCTTGAATGATGATGAAAATGGAGCTGAGATGAGACTTCACTCTAGAGGAGAGATGTCCAGTCCTGACAGTAAAAGAAGAGAATGGTATAATGAGAACGGATCATCTCCACACACAGATATCTCCATTTCACAGTCTGGACTGAGATGCCAACGGTTTGTGTTTTGTAGGTCCTAATTAGAAATTATGTTTAACACATAATATTTGCTATTTATGTAACAGGATTGCTTTCTGTTGTTGTTTTAGGGAAATTAAAATATTGAAATATTGAAATATTAAATGACAAATTATGGTGAAGCATCAGAGGATTTAAAATGCTTCTGGCCAAACTGAGTATTGTAAAATTACACACTGAAGTTTATATGAAGTGTTTTGCATTGATACACACTTTACACTTTGATGTAGATCCGTTAGCAGCGTTCAGAATTTGTTATCAGGTTTTTGTCATTGCATGTGTTTTATGTTCCTCAGAGAAACATTACCTCCACAACAAGTTTGCAGTCCTTTCCAATGCGAACACATATGGTCACACATTATTTTGGATAATTATGGTAAATAGAAATTTCTGCTTTTCTTATATATATTTTGCTATATTTCTGTTCTTTACCTTCTGCCCTATTCACAACAATGGTTTCATCCCTACTTCCTTAATTTTCCCTGTTATGTGATGACTGGCCAGCACCAATTTTGCTTCTTTGTGACTGACTGAAGTTTGAAAACTGCTACTATCACGCAAAAAAATTCCCACCCCTCCATGCCAACAGCAGACAAAGAGATGGGGCAGTGCAGCTATGGAAAGATTGCTCTCTCATCTCTTCCTTTTGATAGATTTATTCCCTATCAAGGTTAGCTCAACCATGTGGTAGAGATATCAGTTAAAGAGTTACATGCATTTCTCCTGTTTATTGCCTCCTTAAGACAAATCACTTGTATTTTTCCCTATTAATAGTAAATTTAAATGGACTACAATTTTACAATTTAACTTTTCCCACAACATAATGTGTCATAAGAATGAAGGGATGAAGAAAAAAGTGTTATTTCATCAAGCAGCCAATAAGGGAAAGTACACACATACTGACCATGGGAGAAAATATGAGTTACAATTTCTGGTTGTAATAAACCAAATGAAGTTTACATCCATCTCTTGGTTAAACTTAGACATTTCTTAGCAGGGTACATTTTGTGAAACATCTTAAAATAAATTTCCTTAATCTTATTTGTTTTAAGATGTTTAGGTAACAGCCAAACCAGGTCCGTGCACAGACCTTTTGAGGGGCATGTGCTAAAACTGAAAAAGCCCTAATATTGTTGAGGACCAGGGATGTTGGTTTAATGAAGGTCTAAAATAAGCCAGCAATAAAAAAATTAATAAACTATTGTCAAAAGTTGCAGTGAAGAGTTTCAATTACCAGAGCTCCCTCCTCCTAATCTTTTATATATATATATATATATATATATATATATATAGGCTATACACAGAATAATACATTCTGCATGATAAAATATAAAGATTTCACTGTGATCTGATTGCGTAATGTTTTTTTAGTTACGAAAACATCACTTAAAACCATGTTTTACTATGTTTATTCATTTAAAGTTGAGCAGAGAATGCTAGATTAAGAAATTAGCTATCTGAATACCTGGATATGAACAGTGTAAACATGAACCATGCGACCATATAACATGGTATTTTTTTATAAATATATAGTTGACGAGGATCACTCAGTCGCTCAAATGCAGTTTGACCAGCGAATGTGTGCAAATGTGCATTTTGCCCGTCATTAAAACGGCGGCATCACATTACGTTTTACAAACAAATTACAAAGTTTGTTGTAGTTGTATGGGCACTCAGTTTTTCCATTTTAAAGTACATTTTGAGATGAAATACTGCTGTATGTGCAGGCTATTTAAGTGCATTGGCTATAGACTAGTCCTCTCTCTTCGGTCCCGCACGTCTCAGACCCAAGTGTGCCACACAGTTCTTGAAAAGTGAAGCCAAAATGTTTCGATCGCCCCCAGATGTCTGGTCCCAGTATAGTTTATAAACCCTGCCCTCTCCATGTAATCTAATGGGACTTCAGGCAAACTAAATAATTAAATTTCACTTCAAAAAAGTGTTTTCCAAAGATGGTTTTTGCCATTTTATGTAGTTTTTATCACACTGATGTAAGTTCAAGTGTTCGTTTTTTAACTAAGTTCGGTTTTAGTTAGTTATGTTATGCTGGGGTCTACTGCTCTGCACATTTTGCATGTCTCCCTTTTTTAACACACCTGATTGAGATCATCAGCTCATCAGTTCAGTTCATGAATCTCTCTCCTAATGAGTTGATGATCTCAATCAGGACTGAGAACCACATGGACCAATTATCTTTGTAAACACTCGGGATGCGCGCACAGCATGGTTGCAGAAAACCCGGGGAGATAGCCTTTACAGCTAGAGAATTACATGGATACGGTACAAAATACTTACATTTAAAAAGAGTATAGATTATATTGATTAGATGTCATTTTCAAAATGTTATTTGCATATCTCAAGACCTTGTCATCCAGCGATAAGCACTGTTAGTCAACGAAATTGACGTTAGACAGTGTGGGATAGTCTTACAGATCCGAAACAGGGATGACGTTTTTTGTGGGTGGTTCAAGTGGCAGTCTGTGGAGCCATGGAATAAAAGAATAAAAAGAGACAAATATCAGAATTGTGAGATAACATAAAAAAAATTATGTAAAAATGTTAATAGTAATAGGTTTAAATAATATTTCATGCTGTAACTGTGGGGCTGATACAGTACATCCCCTATAAACAGCATATGTGAATATTATGTAGACCTATTGTTTCAAATCAAAGTTATGCTTTAAAAGTAGAGTAATAGCAGTTTTCATCCATAGCATGTCCGTTTAAATGTCTGTGTTTAGCTTTAAAAGGCGTCTTTGACTACAGTATTCTAAAAATTATTTCCATTCCTATTTTGACATCAAAAGGCACAAAAATATGTTTTTTCCTCTTATTCCATGGATTTTACTAGTTTACTTTAACTTGTTACCAACTGCACGTGACGTCACTGTGACGTCTCCTCAAAATTGGTCTATAAAAACAGTGAGACAAGACCAGTGTTTAAATTATTTAATTTTTTTTTTTTTTTTTTAATGAAAATAACCAATCCTTTCTTTAGATAAGACCCTTCTTCCTCAGCTGGGATTGTTTACAGCCACATTTGGGATCATTTACAACCGCATTTGGGATCGTTTGGAAGTTCAAAATCAGGCACCATACCAGTCCATTATATGGAGAAAAATCCTGAAATGTTTCCCTCAAAAAACAAAATTTCTTTATGGCTAAAGAAAGAAAGACATGAACATCTTGAACATCTTGAATGACTTTTTTATTTAAAAAAGTTAAACAATTTTGTTTTATTGACAAAATATTTTAGTTTGTTGTGTATATCTTCATTCGATGAGATATTTTAAGCTGTCATATGAACAACATACGGGGCATGTTGTCACATTTCACTTCCTTTCTTTTGAGGTAAATAACGAAAAATATATAGACTATAATTATGAAACAAAGCGACATATTTGTACCTGACAAGTGTGAAATTAATGTGGATAAAAATTATACTCTGAACCCCATATGGATTTACACAAACTGAGAAATTCAAAAAGTGTTAGGTTGTGCCCCGCGCTTCCCTACGTAGATTCCTCATTAGCGACTGTTTCTATAGAGGATAATGTAATGGTCAACTTGATGTCATTCACCATAGTAATCAATTAATATTTAAAGATGCCACAATCCTGCATAGCCGATGGTCTGCAAACCCATAATATGGTAAATGATGGCCATGTCTTC
>VONZ01002117.1:0-25000 GCA_012976165.1 Labeo catla
AGAATGGCCCCTAATAAGACACTAAAAGATGTGTTTAAATCTTACAGTGCCATCATTGCAGTCTCTCCGGAGCAGGGGTTATATGTCTTTATCAAGGGCACAATGGTTATACAGCGCCCCTATTTGGGTTAAAATTTGGGTTTGAAAAATCATCAAAATTTTGAACCAGATAAGGGATGGATAGATGGGTAAGTCTAGGGCTCGAGGGATCTGATTTGGTGATGTGGGGAAGGCAAGGTTAGGGATGAGTTCAGGGGTTCAAAGTCAGTGAGAGTGGGCTTAATCTGATGGGAGTTCATCCAGGCAGGAGAACCATGCTGGGATTCATAGAGCTAGTCTTAAACCATATGGGACTGGAGATAGATATCCTTGTTTTCGTGTTTTAATGGTCTCTGTCGTGCAGTACAGGTTCAAAGACAGTCGGTATATAGCCTACAGGACCAGGTGCAGGCTAATTGTCGGGAAGAACAACAGTGTTTCATTTGTTCAAAAGCTATTGAAAGAACAGAATTCACACCGTGTTAGAAGCAAAAACTGGTATTTCAGCTATTTATGCATGCATGTATGTAGGTTTCTGGCTTATTTAATAAAAAAAATGTAAGTACCTGAAAAGTCACCTTATGCAAAATAAGGCACTTAGCAAACCCAGAAAATCACAACAGCCTTTAAACTCGCAGCAGCTTTCCTGCTAATTGAAACATATTGCTTTCAAGACTATGGGCAAAAGACTTTTCCAGATATTTTAAGCTGCTCTGAAAACTACAAAACAAATTTCGTTGGAGTTGTAATTTATGACCCCCCTTGTAACTCATACTGTATTTATTAAAATGTATGCTTCAGAAGCAGGTATTGCAATTCATGTGGTCTTTTAGCAACTGCATTGCTAATATTTTTACTGCTGCCACCTTTTAAGTTGATGGGTGTTACCATGAGCAAATGGACATATTGATTTACATGAGCACTGACTCGGCAGGGTCACAGGGTAACAGGCTGATCAGAATTTTGCGGTTTTGGCTTCTACGTCCTGCATATAAGCATTCGGGCTGAAAGATGTTAGGAACAGTGTCATATATATATATATAGAGAGAGAGATAGAGAGAGAGAGACAGAGAGAGAGAGAATTCTGCACTTATTCTCACATTGAAGGGGAAATCAGCTACATAGAGTGGGTGTGGCTTCATTATTGTGTCCATAAGTGATGCCAAAATGGGAGGAGTTTCACCATTATATCAAGATGTATAGCTTTTTATTTACTTGTGATTTTCTGGGTCTTGATGTGCGGTGTAATAGAAATTCATAGGCACAAACAAACTAAACTAAACTTGCTAAATGTGATTATTACATATAATTAATCTGTTCTGTATGAAAGTATTGTAAAATGTAGTTTATTTCTGTAATGCAAAGCTAATTTTGTGACACGCTACATTCAAAGTTTTTTTGTATACAAAATTGAATAACATTTATTTCTTGAGGATGCTTTAAATTAATTTAAAAGTGATAGTAAAGACACATAAATAGAAGCACGTTTCCGCCACTGAAAAAAGTAATTGACTTTTTATCTCACAATTCTTTTTTTCTTGCAATTGTGAGTTCACATCTCACAATACTGACTTCTTTCACAGAATTGTGAGATTTAAATTTGCAATTGTGAGTTATAAAGTAGTTATAAAGTCAGAAGAGATATGTACTCGCAGTTCTGACATTTTTTCTCAAAATTGCATGATATAAAGTTAGTATTGAGTGATATAAACTAATTGTGATAAAAAATACATTCAGAATTGTGACTTTATAACATGCAATTTTGAGTTTGTATCTCACAATTATGAGAAAAAAGGTCAGAATTGCACGGAAAAAAGTCAGATATTGCGAGATAGAAACTCAGAATTGCAAGAAAAACGGCAGAAATTGTGATAGATGCTCAGATCTGTGAAAAAAAAGTCAGAAATTGCAAGACAGAAACTCAGAACTGAGAGAAGGAAGTGGGAAATGAGGTCAGAAAAAAATCAGAATTGTGAGAAAAAAGTCAGAATTGTGAGATATAAACTCAAATTGCGAGAAAAAAAAGTCTGAACTGACTTTAAAAAGTCAGAATTGTGACATACAAACTCAGAATTGTGAGAAAAAGTCAGAATTGTGAGATAGAAGCTCAGAACTGACACAAACTGACACAAAAGAATTGAATCAGAATCAGCTTTATTGCCAAGTATGCTTACGCATACAAGGAATTTGTTTTAGTGTCACAGGCTTCCAGTGCACAGAGACGACAACAGCAACACACAAAAAATAAAAATAAGATGAGAATAACATTGGAACATTTAACTGTTCATAAGGTAGATTGCCTGAGGGAAGAAACTTAAGAAACTTCTTATGTCTGGCTGTCCTGGTATTTGTGGCTCTATAGCGCTGACCAGATGGCAGAAAAAAAGAATTGTGAGAAAGAATTGTGAGAAAAAGAATTACAACATAGAAACTCAAATTGTGAGAAAAAAAGAATTGTGACATACAAACTCAGAATTGCAAGAAAAAGTCAGAATTGTGAGATAAAAAGTCAAAATTGTGAGGAAAAAGTCAGAATTGTGATATACAAACTCAGAATTGTGAGAAAAAAGTCAGAATTGTGAGAAAAAAGTCAGAATTGTAACATAAAAAACTCAGAATATAAAGTCAGAATTGTAAGAAAGAAACTCAAATTGCAAGAAAAGCCAGTGATACAAACTCAGAATTGTGAGAAAAAGAAAAGTCAGTGAGATAAAAGTCAGAATTATGAGAAAAAGTCAGATTGTGAGATAAAAAGTCAAAAATAAAAGTCAGAATTGTGAGATACAAACTCAAAAGATAAAAGTCAGAATTGTGAGATAAAAAGTCAAATTATGAGAAAAAAAATTGAGATAAAAAGTCAAATTATGAGATACAAACTCAGTGAGAAAAAAGTCAAATTGTGAGAAAAGTCAGAATTGTGAGATACAAACTCAAATTGTGAGAAAAAAGTCAAAGTCAGAATTGTGGGAGATAAAACTCAGAAGAAAAAAAGAGAATTGTGTACAAACTCAGAATTGTGGAGTGAGAAAAAGTCAGAATTGTGAGATAAAGTCAGAATTATGAGATACAAACTCAGAATTGTGAGGAAAAAAAGTCAGAATTGGAGATAAAAGTCAGTGAGATACAAACTCAGAATTGTGAGAAAAAGTCAGAATTGTGAGAAAAAGTCAGAATTGTGAGATAAAAAGTCAGAATTCAGAAAAAGTCAAATAGATAAAAGTCAGAATTGTGAGATAAAAGTCAAATTGTGAGATACAAACTCAGAATTGTGAGATAAAAGTCAGAATTGTGAGATAAAAAGTCAAATTATGAGAAAAATGTCAGAATTGTGAGATAAAAGTCAGAATTATGAGATACAAACTCAGAATTGTGAGAAAAAGTCAGAATTGTGAGAAAAAAAGTCAAATACAAACTCAGAATTGTGAGAAAAAGTCAGAATTGTGAGATACAAACTCAAATTGTGAGGAAAAAAAGTCAATTGTGAGATACAAACTCAAATTGTGAGAAAAAGTCAAATTGTGAGATAAAAAGTCAAATTGTGAGAAAAAGTCAGAATTGTGAGATAAAAGTCAGAATTGTGAGATACAAACTCAGAATTGTGAAAAAAGTCAGAATTGTGAGATAAAAGTCAAATTGTGAGTAAAAAGTCATCAGAATTGAGATAGAAAAAAAAAGATTGTGAGAAAAAAGTCAGAATTGTGAGAAAAAAAAAGTCAGAATTGGTCAGAATTGTGAGAAAAAAAGTCAGAATTGAGATAGAAAGTCAGAATTGTGAGAAAAAAGTCAGAATTGCAAGATAGTCAGAATTGTGAGAAAAAAGTCAGAATTGTAAGATAAAAAGTCAGAATTGCGAGATAGAAACTCAAATTGCAAGAAAAAAGACAGAATTGCAAGATACAAACTCAGAATTTTAAGAAAAAAGTTAGAATTGTGAGACAGAAAAAAAACATGGAAAAACGTATCATGGTTTCCACCAAAATATTAAGCAGCAAAAAAAAATGTAAATAATATATATCATTTTGTCACGTAGGCTATTAACAAAAACCTAACTCCAGTTTATGTATACAGTGTCAATATTGTATAATAATAGCTAAAATACCAGCATCCAAGTAGTTTTGAAATGCCTCCCATCCTTAAAACATCAGTTTTGGTGTGAAATATCTATGTGCGGTATTCAAGTACCAACACCATTAGCATTAGCATTTACCATTATTTTTGCAAGTTCACGGTAGAAGTCTTTTAAATGGGTGACTGGCAAACTTTATATTTCACCAATGCTCTGTGTTAAAAATGGATGCTGATAAAATCAGTGCTTTCCCATTTACCAAAATACAATAAATCACTTTAAATAAGAATTAAGAACATTTAGGTTGCCCCACAAGCTTTTGATTTGCTATTGGCCTTAACAGATGCTGCAGACACATTGAATAAATCCAGCAGATGAAGCATTCTGTTTCTGTTTATGCTTTCTGAACACTCCGGTCCCTGTGTAACTGCCTTGGAGGCCCTACATAAGAAGACACAACAGAAAAAACAGGATGTGTTTAATCTCATTGGTGCAAATGCTCCCTGCTCTTGCAGCTGGGATTATCATCACTGGTCTGAGAACAATGGGATTTCATGGAAGCTTAAATTTGAGCACGTTGGATGGCTCTTTACCATCCCATTGAGACGAAATTTTTAAATGATGCTTTCACAGGGGAGTGATGCTCTCCATGTTTACAAGAGTGTAAAACAGCTCCCCTGGTTGTGCTGAAATTCTTACACAAACAATAGATTATGCTGTTTTTTTTTTTTTTTTAAATGATTAAACTAAGCACTGCCTTGGTGCTTCACCATCTGAGACATATTTTTGATGTGTCATCAAGGTAATATTTGAGGCAATAACATGATGTTAATCATTTCCGTCCTATGTGCTAATGTATTAAAAATCAATTAAAATCAATGAACTTGAATACACTTCTGTATTGACCATGCATTTAGTTAGTTTTTGTATTAAATTAATTTTTGCAATCTTTTGGGAGGCAGGAAGAAAAAGCCTAATTAGGAAACTGAAATTCTTGTAAAGAGCAGAAAACCTTGTTAAGCAGTTAAAATATAATATTTGAACAAAACAGCTTATCAATATTTAAAAACCCCTGGAACAAAAATCATAAACGAAGACCCTCATGACTCTGTGAGGTCAATATGTGTTTTAAAATATCGGATAGTGTGACCTTTTTATGACAGGCAAGGTTAGTTGAGGTTGTAAACTGTCATGTGGTTTGACTTCATAAAAAAGTAAGGTTTATGAATTAAGAATTCATTATGTTTGTAAGAAATATGTATTTCACCTTGAAAAATAATAATGTCTATACTAAGATGTCTATACTCAAGTGTAAAAATAAAGTTCACTTCATATTATGAGGGGTGTTTTCTCCGAGGAGGCGAGGGAGGCAGTGCCTTCTTAAAATATTGGATGAGACATTTGTAGTACAAAAATAAAACAATGCCAATATTACAAAATACAACAAAAAAGTGTATAAATCACTCGTTTTTCTAAAGAAACACTGTCCAGTGGCGACACCAGCAGGTAAAGTTACAGCGGTAGTCCACATCTCTCTTGTCCCCCTGAGGCCATTGAGTGATTTTGTTGGGGGGGAGGAATGAAAGGGGGAAAGTCACAATATGATTGGATATGACTGGTTATGTTCGGCTGTGATTGGTTCATGCAATAAATCTTGTGTTTGCGCGCAATCTGCGTTCATGAATCAGTCTGAATGAACAAAATGATGGGATTAGTTGGAAGCCTCATTGAAAAGGTAAACTCACACACTTTGATATAACAACTTTGTTATGTTAAAATAAGACTTACAAAGGCCTGAAAACATGATCGGCGGGAGTTTTTAGTGAATAACCAGCTCGGTAAAACTTAAAGTAAAACTCAGTGTATATATATGTACATATCTGAGTATGTATATATACATACAGTTCACAGCATAAATGAGTACACCACCTCTAAAACTTAACAAATTGAGCAATTACAAATTGAGCAATTACTTGAACATTAATACTTATTAGATATAATGTTCCAACAAGCCTGCTTGATCAATTACCAAAGAAGAAAGTCAAAGATATTTAGCAAAATAAGATTTTCTTATCACCCTCCTGAAAGTTACTAAATTAAACTAAAAAAAAAAAGGGTAGGTTTAAGGCTTTTTTTGATCAACAGGTAAGTATATTAAACCAAAACTTTTAAAGACAAGTAATTTCCTGACAAGGCATTTTATAGCCTACTGAATCATACGCAGACAGATGCTGTCAACAATGAAACCACTGTGACTTATTTCTTAGCGTAAAAGATGACAGTGGAATGACAGTTTAAGTGGAATACCAAATTATTGTTCTAAGTGTGAAAATATAGCACAAGTAGCACTGACATTTAAAAACAATGGACTTGTGACAAGGCTCCTGAAATAATCAGGTCTTCACTTTAAGTTTTCATTTAATGATGAGTGAATTTTTGCTACAAAAAGAGCCGGAGAAATACCATACAATAGTCTCAGAGCCGGCAAAAGCTATGAAAAGAGTAACAATTTATCTTACAGAGTATGACAGCCTGCAGAGTGACATGCATGGTTGTTGTCACCACTAAAATTACCTACTGTAGCCAAAGGCCCATATTTACAAAATATAGACTTCTGGAAATCCATACTCTGGTCTCAAGAGACCAAGTCAATCATTTCGAATCCAAAAGCATCCAAAATGTTCTGGTGTTGCTAGAGGAGGAGTACAGTAAGAAGTGCCTGGTACCCACAGTGACGTTCAGTGGTAGTAAAGCTCTTCTATAGGGATGTATGAGTGCTGAAGGTGTGAGGAAGTTGTGCTTTATCAATGCTGTCATGAATTTACACACTACTGTTTGATGCAATACAAAAAACTGAAACTGCAGATGCTACCCTCCCCTCATTCCCTGCATTATTGGACAATGAATATATTCATTCTTTAGTGGACATGTATTTCACTTTTGAGCAGCTGTGGGGGACTCTGTAGAGACGAGCTGAGCAAAACACATTAAAGACCAGGGCATTTAAAGGTCTCCTCCAGGAGTTAAACAGGACAGATGTGAAAATTTGTCATGAACTTGTACACTCAGTACCAAGAAGGATCAGAGCAGTATACTTAAAGTGCTGGAGGACGTACTAAGTACTAGAATAGTATACATTAGCTAAACTTGAACATCTAGGGTGTACTCATTTCTGCAGTCCTTTATTGAAACAAAATTGGCTAATTTACTTATTTTACAGAAAATATTGGCATACAGGTTGTTGTTTTTATTAAGTATATTTTAATACATTTCAATTTTGCCACCTCTTCATGAATTATATTAGTGTTTATAAAGAAACTACATCTTTTATATTTATTCAGGGGGGTGTACTCATTTATGCTGTGCACACATTTCTATTAATTGTGCAGTTAATTCTTATTGTATTTTCAGAAAGTTTTGGAATATTTATCCTCTCCCCAAATTTGTCAGTATGACACAGAGTAATATATAACTTAATAAGAAGGGTTATATCGACCTGTTAAGATTTTGCTTTCATCTTCCTTGTAAATATATATATATATATATATATATTATTAAAAGGTTTTCAGAGGTAATTCAATAACAATTCAAATTTTAACAATATATGTAATTTATGAGACTTCTTGTATTTGGAATCCAATTTTTCCTTGTAAAAGGCAAAAAGTTGATCATACTGATTTCAAACTTAAGGATTCATTGAATATACATTGAACCAAACACTATCATAATATCTTAGTTGATAATTCAGTATACTTTATTTTAGACAACATAGGGACCACATCACATTACAGAAATTTAACCCACATACTAAAACAATAACATACTAAAATACTAAAAAATATGCATAACTGTACTAAAAGTTTGTTAATTTAATTTCCCCCAAATAAAGTTCCCTTTTGTCACTACCAAAACAATGATGACATGTTTCAGTTGTGACTGTTTCGGTAATGACAATTTTATGGGATAGCACCCAAAACGTATACGTTTTGAACGTATCTCAAAGATGCTAATCAGCACATGGTTAGCTAGCACAGTTCTGGTTGTACACATATAAAAACTTAATGTTATGGAATAGCATTATCTCCATATCCATGACCTGTTTTACGTGATTAGTTAAATGTTGTTTATTCATGCCTGATAACGAATGCATGAATGATATAACATCAGGCGTATTTGTTGCAGGGAGGATCCAACAACACATCCCATGAGGTGTTAAGAAAAGTCCAACAGCAATCACAGCATGGCTACGCTGGACATCAACTCAGATTTCATGCTTTATGTTGCAGAATGATTTGAAGGACAGCGATCCCCTTTGTTCCAGCCTGCACCTTTCAGTCTGATCAAAAGTTTGCGGCTTTTGATGTTTTAACCCTATCTCTTCTTTGAATAAATAACCTTCCTTTGAACCATATGGTGTCCTCTCTGTGCCGGGAGGGGACCGGGAGTGTTGCAACTCCCACCTGTGGTTTTAATTACGGCCTATGACGAGGTGAGTCAGCCAGGCAGAAACAGACGTATGGGAGCAGGACTACCGACCCCAGGTGTTTCCCCTTCCTCTGCAGGGATGAACGAATTGCAAGGAGGAACGTGGAGAAAACAAAGTGTGACCTGACACCGAATGTTTGCTGTTTGCTATTCAGAATTGTCATCGGGTTTTAAATGTTTTCCACTCGGCAAGAACCATGTCGCACCATTTGGACACACTCTCGAGATGAAATTCATCCACGGATGATTGATATTCTGTGTATGTGCGGTACCTCTCCAGCTTCTTTGCCGTAATGATCAGTGGATTGCCGTGAGACCTCTTGAGAAGAAGGGCCGAGCTGAGCACCCATCAAATTAGCCGGCTCCTGTTGTACCGCTCTCGCTATACGTGCCGTGATCTTTCTCTTTCCAACACCCTCTGCCCCTGGAGTTCACAGCTCGTCCACAACCCCTCCTCTACTTCTCAACACTTCTTTTTTTCAGCCCTCCTTCGTTCTCCTGACTTTTTTCTTGTTCTCTTTATGCACAAATCCTGCTGAGTGTGTGGGTATTTCTGAGCATAAGCTGAAAGCCAAACCCTGCAGGTCCTTGTCTTTTAGGACCGGCGCTCAGATCTAGTCTCGTGTTTGTTTCAATTCCGTGATGCATTTCTATATTTGATTTTCTTTGTCGAGTTAAAAGCGAGACGGCAATTTTGCTGAAATTTGGGTGGATGCAAACGCGATCCATCGATCTCCTTGACGTCTCTTCCTTAATATGCACTGGGGCGTTCGAAATGAAGGAAAGTATCAAATGAAAGAAACATTGCTACCTTGAAACCATCTTCAAATGCTACGCTTCTGAAGCTTATTAATTTCTTACCTGACATTGGTAATACTTTGAAAAGTCAGTTTTATTTTTCCGTAATGTATTCTGTGAGGATTCCTTTGAGGCTGTGGCTCCAGATTTTATTCCTGGTGAGCGTTTCATATGGCTCCTGTATGTCAGATGTACAGGAAGCCTGCAGGCTCTTCCCAGGAGAACTCTGATGAAGGCAGACAACATAAATGGGGTCGTGCAAAGAAAAACTCTCGTTCTCTTGTGTTAAGTTGGTTTTAAATTAGCAATACTGTAGCTGTAATCAGTTAGCGTTTCTGCTAATAAAATCCTGCTAGTTAAAAGGAATATGATCAGGTAGTATGTGACTTTTGTAACTGTAAAAAGGTCTAAATTCAGCAAATACCTTTGATGTTTCACACTTTTTTGGTCTTCTTTTTTTAAGCTATGCAAATGATACTTCAGCTACACTTAATTCCGTTTATATAATGTTTCTATCCAAGACTGGGTCTTGGCACTGTTCTGCTGGCTTTGGAAACAGTTTACTGTATTTTGTTACTTGATTCAGATTGATAGTTACCCTCAGAATCTCTTACCTTCACACACACACACACACGTTTGTTTTTGTGAATTGTGGGGACTTTCCATAGACTTCTATAGATTTTATACTGACCAAACGATATTGTCTATCCCCTAACCCTAAACCTAGCCCTCACAGAAAACATGTTTGCATCGTTACACTTTCAGATAAACATCATTTACTATTTTTAATCATTTTTTAACATTGTGGGGACCGCAGGCCGCAGGCTAAAAATGCTAAAATGATCAAATTTAATAAGTAATTATATAAAAATAATGAAATAGATAAGAATAAATGAATAGATATAAATAAATAAAAATAAATTAACATTGGAAATACATGCCTCTATATATATTTCTGTAAAACTGAAAAAAAAGTACCTATATGTACGAATCACTGCAGTTTGAAATGAAGACTAGAGGCAGTAAAACTCAGACAACTTTTATTCCTTTTCAAACAAAGTATGATTTACAGGTACAGAGTTTTGATTAATAAAGCCTAATTTTCACACAATTACTTGCAGAATATTATGTTATGACTTCAAAACAATTTTAGAGGATTACTTCACTTCCAGAATAAAAAAATCCCAATAATTGACTCACTCCCAGGTCTTTCTTTAAAGAAAATAATTTTTTTTGAGGATTTTTCTCCATATAGTGGACTTCAATGGTGCTCAACGGATTGAAGGTTAAAGCTAATTGATGTGTCATTTTCTTTAAAAAAAAAAAAATGCTTAAGTTAAAAAAATATTGCTAAATAAGACTGCACTGAACCTGCATTTTTAACCCTCAATCCGTTGAGCACCACTGAAGTCCACTATATGGAGAAAAATTGTGGCATGTTTTCCTCAAAAAACATTATTTCTTTGCAACTGAAGAAAGACAGATATGGACATCATGGATGACATATGGATGAGTAAGTTATCAGGAAATTTTTATTTGAAAGTGGAGTAATCCCTTAACATCCTGCGTGATTTGAAAACTGATACTTTTGAACATTGTCTGCATTGTCTGCATCAACATATGTGTTTTTATATCACTTTTGCATTTGTTAACACTATCAGGTAGGTTTGGGGTTGGGTTTGTTGTAGAGGATATTTCCAACACGATAGAGCGTTAACCTTTAGCGACACTCCCAGGATATTTGAATTTGACTGGAAACAAGACAAAAATAAGTAAGAAAAGCATTTTTTGCAGTATGGGTGAAATGTGGACAAACCCGGCGACCCAACGACTGGGTTAAATGTTTAACCCAACCTTGGTAGTTTTATTTAACTCAACTATTGTTTAAAAATTATTATATGGCTGACCTAAAATTACCCCAAAATAGGTTGTAAATATAAAAATCAGAAACATAATTATTTGAGGCATCAGCAATAGTAAAAATGTGAAACTTTATCAATAAGCACTTAAAAAAAAGTTTATTTAATTATTATTTTTCAACTAAATGTTCATTTATTGAACAAATAATAAATGTTACTTTCCAACATTTTGAGTTAATTTTAATCAAGAAATATAATAATTTTTACTATAACTAAAAACTACCTGGAAAAGTCCATATTTCACCCAGCACTGGGTTGTTTTTAACCCAAGATTTTTCAAAGTGTGACAGCCTTTGCTCACCATTCACTTTCATTGTATGGAAGGGAGCAGCGAGAACTTTCTGGTAATGGTTTCCTTTCGTGTACTACGGAGGACAGAAAGTCATTTGAGTTTGGAATAACACGAAAGTGAGAACATCATAGCAGAATTTTCATTTTTGCTATAAAAGATGGCAGAAGTGTCAGAATTTCTTATACAGACAGCGATAACAACCATTATATACAGAAGAACAGTACAATGATCCAGTATTGGCAAAGTTTCTCCATAATTACCTTTAATAACCCATCAGTTGGTACTGTAGTGTGAGTGTATTAATATTCATTACGTATTATGTGGGAGAGCAGTAGAGGATATAATAACAGCTAGCGCTCGCAGCCTCTGCGGTTCCGGTACAGGGCCTTTGTCGAATACGAACCACCCCATTCAAAGGTCATGTAAATGAGAGCATCGGTCTGGAGCTAGCAAGGACCTGCCAATGGAGGAGGAAAATAGTGTAATTGCCGCTTGTGAGACTGATTCCTGACATCCGGTCATACCTGAGTGGCTGTTTCTGTAGCTGAGACCCTTATTCCGATCATTGGCATTCTGTGGGTGGATTGTGGAAGAGAGTTGGGTGCTCTGAAGCACATAGAAACATGTCATAGGAGACTTGTGGCTGTTCCTATCAGACATGTGTCACAGTGTAAAAGCGGTCTTTGTCACTCAACACAAACCCCAGACTGAATGGCTGCTCAGGGCAGAAAAGAACTTCCCTGTTAAACTCTGAGAGGGATGTGGAGGTGTTTCACTCGCCGCCCTTTGAGAGCCCTTTACCGAACCTGATGGATGCTAGACAGAAGCGCAGACATCCAGAGTTTTCGAGGAAAAATCCCTGCTGAAGTTGAGTTCATTTCACCATTTTGATTCCTTTTCATTATTTTTCATTCATTATTTGACTACAGTTCTTGTCATTTTAGTCATTTAAAATTCTAGTAATTTTGTGTTATAAGGCAGACCGAGGCTAGTATATATTTCTCAGGGTATATACTCTGAAAACCTAAACAGTCTCAATTATCAAGCTGTTTTGATGACCTCATACTGCTCAGGCCCCGCCCATGACCGCTGACGGACACTGTTCACCATTTTCGCCGCACTCGAGCAGCTGTAACGACAACAAAGTCTCCTAAGCAGTGCAGGTGTTTTGTATTTGGATGTAAAAGTGAACATAAAGCCGCCTTTCCACTGCACACGACATTCGGACATGACTGCCACATTTCTCCCCCTAGTGGCAGCTGCACAGAACTTTCAAACTGGTCGTGCAGCAACTGTTACCTCGGCATATTCACCTTGGTAAAATTATTGATTTGAATGAATATAATCAATGAATGAATGTATCATCACAAATAACCTCCAAAATAAAAACATAGTAGATTTTATGGGGCTAATCAACGTAAATAATGTTTTAAAATTATGAAATAATTATTTCTGTCATAATTATTCTAAAACAACATTTTACAGAAATTTTGTTTAAAGAATAATGTTAAATTGAATAAAATATTGGTTCTAACCTTACGCTCACCGTTTTTAATAAAATACATCACATCCAGTCAGGCAGTCGCATATGGTCTAGCTGCAGAAGTTCAAATATTTTAACACACTGAATACACAAAAAAACTGAAGAGAGGGGCAGGGTGAGCAGTAGCTCATTGTCATTTAAAGAGACATGCACCGAAACGGGTCACTCTGAACAGAGCTGGCAAACGGATATTGTTTTACATGTTTAAGTATGTTGCAGACATTTCATCAAGAACCTAAATAAACTTCTGTAAAAAAATAATGTCCCCATTATTTAATTTCATTGCCTCTATCTTTGCTTTATACACTCTAAAAACACGATTAAAAACAACCCAATCTGGGGCTGGGTAAATATAGGACAGAACACATTTGGGCTTAATTTTACCCAGCAAATTGGATTGTTTATTTAACCCATCATAATGGGTTGATTAATTTTTATTATAATATAGCTTTTTTTTTTTACTTTATGCATGAAATAATGTTTACAGATTAACTTAACTTTTGTAAAATAATCCACACAACCACTGGTTTGCATGATAACTTCCTTTATTTTCCTTTATTTATCATTTATAGTTTTAATGTATACATATTGTCTATTTAAACTTGTTTAACAAACATTAAAATTTAACATTAAATAGAAGTTATTCACATGTAATCGACCAGTCTCTGTTATTCCGTTTCCAGCGTAATGGCTCTGGCTCTCGTGCCCGAGCTTGAGTCATGTTCGGTGGGGAACTGCTCACGACTAAGACCGCCGCCCTGCGTTTAGCCGAAATATACTGCTTTCATACCTGCCCAAAAACAAACAGTAAACAGCTCTGAGGAAATATTTTAACATCCAAAGTATTTGTGTTCTATATCTTTATGAATAAAATCATTTATTATCAGGCTTTTCCATCACGCGATAAGACCGATGTTTAGGTGATTCACACCACGCGCCAGCATGTTGCTCTGCATGAAACTGAATGATATACAGTACAGTAATTTTTTTATATAAAATAAAATGTAAACTTTGGTTTTTACCGAAGAACTGCACCAATTCGTTGGCACTTAGAACTGCACCTCCTGACCCAGGATCTAAGTAATACAAAAACTACCCAAGCATTGGGTTGTGGTGTCTGACCCAGGAGCTGGGCAACACAAAAACTACCCAAATACAGAAAAAATAACCCAAAAAATTGACCCAAAAGGCTCAACCCAGCATTTGGGTTAAAAAATAACCCAGGATTTTTTAGAGTGTAGAAGAATGAATTGCTTTCAAACTTTAAGATGATATTTTATATTATAATTCAAATTAAATACAGTATGTGACAACTATCTCTGACCTTCGCCTTCCTCGTTGTGTGTGTGCTGCTGTTGAAACAGTATGACACTGAATCTTCTATCAATAGAAGTCGTTTGCTACGATATGTGACCTTGTCCAAGCTGAATTTCAATGGGAGAAAAAGGGGAAAATCTTCTACTGGAAGACAAACGTAGAGCATAATGATTCGACATCAAGAGGTCACTTGAAGATCAATGGCCTCTAGAAGACTTCAAACTGAATGTTGATACACAGTATTCACAAACTATGTTCACTTCGTCCATACAATTCCTATGCAGATGAGTTTTAAATATTCTTTGAGATACTAAAATACTCTTTTTGACTGTTTAACTTTGTTTTAAAGCTTCAAAGAGCACAGCAGCCAGAAAAATAGTGCCAATTCAACCTAGAGTTTTACACTGCTCACATGGACATCTTTCCCAATTTGATGTCAGCATCCATCCTTCTCTAGAAGAACCATTGCACTGGATGGATCCCATAGCACTGCCTTATATTTTTGTAACTCGACAGACCTGATTGACACTGCCTCTGGATTGTCATCTAAAACTTTATCTCTGGAGAAACTCAGACGCAGTGGTCTGACTACATATGTGAGAGAGCAGGCGGGTCTTAGAGAGTCACTTTGTGGATTTTTTACACGTATTCCGGAGAGACACGGAGAGCTAGCACCATCTCACTTCCACCCACAGCCAGACTACTCTCATCATAAATAATCTGCCATATCTGAATATCATGTGACAGTGTGGGATGAGCCATTCCTGTTTCACAGCTTTAAAAAATTATAAAAGCTATGTTAAAATCTCAAATAAGAAGCACGTTGAGGGGCTTGACTGGTTTCGGTGTGATTTGCGGGGAACATAACCTCGCCTTGCTGTCAAACTAGCTATGATATTGGGGAATTGTTTCTTAACAGTCTCTTGTGAGTTGTGTCAGGAAGGGTTTTAAAAGCACAATCCCATTTGAACGTTTTTTCAGCTCTGAAAAAAAATGCAAAAGGTGTTGGTGGGAATAAGGAATGTTTGGGAAAAAAAATCAAAAGGTGTACTGTTACAATTTCCAATTGTTTTTTTTTAGAAGTGAATTGGAGCCACTGCCTGTCTGATACTCGAGAAAGTTTGCCTTTTCTTCACAAGCTAAGGTGACGAGCTCGCTGAATCAAATGAATGAAGGCAGCTTTAAGATATGACAGTTCATCAAAGCCCGGTGCCAGTCAAAGGGCACAGCTGGTAGAAACATAGAAACAGAGCAGAAACATACTCACAAATGGAGCTCCGTGTCACTCAAATAACGGCCACATGTGTATCAGCCACATTTCAAACAAGCACATTTAATTTTAGACCATATTAGTGTAGAATTCACTCCCTCTGCTTTATATGCCACTCTAGCATTTTAAGTATTGTGACATATTAAAGATTAAATGCTGTTAATGTCTCAGTAATGAGGAAGTAGTAACAGTATTATGGCGTATATGTGAGTGAATGGATCATTGAAAAGAAAAATTGTAGGGCGGGACTTGGTTCTATCCATCAGTTGTTGATTGGATAGTGGCTGATTATAAGAAAGCAGCAGAGTTTAAGCAACTGAGGGGACATTTTCATGACACCGTTTTCAGCTGGGCAGCTTTTTGTGTTTTGGCCATTCGTTTACACAGCGACTATTTTGGTGGCTACAAAATGGGTTTCAAAGTGCAAGTTTTTGAAAACGGTACTGTTATCATCTTCGTCTAAACTACAAATATGCAAATTTGTGAAAATAGCGACATCATATATATGTATTTATACAGATAGATATTGATATTGATATAGATATACAGTGCCTTGCGAAAGTATTCATACCCCTTAGCAGCTTTATTTTAAACTGCTTTAAATTAGTTTTTTTCCCACATCAATCTACACTCCATACACCATAATGACAAAGCACAAAGCAGGTTACAACTTTGCAAATTTATTAAAAATAAAAAAATAAAAACTGAAAAGATTTCATTGCATAAATATTCATACCCTTTTCTGGGACACTTGAAATTTAGCTCAGGAGCACTCATATTGCTTGTAGATGTTACTACACTTAGAGTGGAGTTAACCTGTGGCAAATTCATTTGAATGAGTATGATTGTGATACTCATGATTATGAGTATGAAGGCACACACCTCTCAGAAAAGTTCTAATAGCTGAAACTGCATATCAGAGCAAAAACCAGACCCTGAGGTCAAAATAACTGCCTGTAGAGCTCAGAAACAAGCTTGCGTCAAGGCACAGATCAGGGGAAGAGTTTAGAAAAAAATTCTGCTGCATTGTAGGTTTACAGAAGCATGTAGCCTCCATTATTCATAATGGAAGATGGTTGAAACAACTAGGACTCTTCCTAGAGCTGGCCTCCTGGCCAAACTGAGCAGATGATGGAGCTTGGTTATACTGGTGACCACGAAGCTGATG
Source organism: Labeo catla (assembly GCA_012976165.1). NCBI lineage: Eukaryota > Metazoa > Chordata > Actinopteri > Cypriniformes > Cyprinidae > Labeo > Labeo catla. The sequence continues at coordinate 16,898 of VONZ01002117.1, forward strand.
GTCACTCTAGTTGAGCTCCATGATCATATATGCAGATGGAAAAAACAGAAGGACAAACATCACTGCAACACTCCACCAGTCCGCTCTTTATGGTGGTGTGACCAAACTCAATCCTCTCCTCAGTGAAGAGACATGAAAACACACTTGGAATTTGCAAAAAAGCACCTAAAGCACTCTAAGATTGTGAGAGACAACATTTTCTTGTCTGATGAATCTAAATTCCAAAATCATGTTTGAAGGAAACCAAGCACTGCTCATCACCTCCAGAGTACCATCCCAAAAGTAAAATTTGGTGGTAGCAGCCTCATGCTGTTGGGGCTATTTTTCAGTGGAAGGGGCTGAGGGACTCGTCAGAGTAGAAGGAAGGCTAAATGCACCAAAATATTAAGATAGCCTTAATAAAAACCCAGACCAGAGCATTCAGAACTTCAGACTGAGCAGAAGGTTCCACTTTCAACAGGACAATGACCCTAAGAGTGGCTTATAGACAACTCTGTGAATGTCTTTGAGTGGCCCAGCCAGAGCCTTGGCTTTAACACAATCAAATATTTCTGGAGAAACCTGAAAATGTCCCCCAGCCCCTTCCCAAACTGACAAAGCTTGAGAGGTGAAGAGGTGAGGCGAGGAATGGCAGATAATTGCCAAATGCAGATGTGCAAAGCTTGTCGCATCATATCCAATAAGACTTGAAGCTGTAAAGGTGCTTCAACTAAGTACTGAGTTAAAGGAGAAGTCCACTTCCAGAACAACAATTTACAAATAATTTACTCATCCGCTTTTCATCCAAGATGTTCATGTCTTTCTGTCTTCAGTTGTTAAGAAATTATTGGTGCCCAGATTTTGAACTTCCAAAATGTAGTATGAATGCAGCTTCAAGGGGGTTTTAAAGATCCCAGCCGAGGAAGAAGAGTTTTATCTTATCTATCTGTTCTTTGCTTTGTCATATGGTGTATGAAGTGTCATTTGATGTGGGAAAAAAAATATTTAAAGCAGTTTAACATAAGGCTGCAATGTAACAAAACGTGAAAAAAAGACTTTTGCAAGGCACTGTATATTATTAATACGATTAATAACAGGCATTTAAAAACTATAAGTGAAATTTTCTTTCATAATTATTTTTAATACTCAATACAAGGTTTTTTTTTTAGTGGAACACAAAAAGAGAACCTTTAAAACTTTGTTAAGCGTTTTTTCCATACATGGACAGTTAAGTGGCTGCATCTGGCCTAAAAGGGCTAAAAACACAATAATAAACAGATCATGACAATGGCAAATCGGATTTGTGCAGTACCTTCCAAGTCATCTGAAATGGTGTGAAAGCTTAATGACTGAAAATTTGGTCCTTATTTATTGAAAACTTTCCATTTGCTGTAGCAATTAAATCTGGTTCTTTTTTCAGCAAACAGGTTCCAAATGACATGAAAGTGAATAAATAATACCAGAAATAATTTTTTTGGGTGAACTGTCCCTTTAAGTTTTTACAAAACAGTCGTGTCAGTGCATTGAAAGAAAGAATTCTCCTCGCAGCGAATGCGACGACATTATGGAAACACACAGTAGGCCGTGCGCACTTGCGCAAATCGGCGATGATTTAGGAAAAGGACCTATCAGAGGTCTTCCGTCTCCCTTCTCAGTCTTTAATTGCAGTCAGTTCTGAGTCACTGCTCTCTTTTCTTGTCAGAACTGTTAACAGAGAGTCTCAGAAGAGAGCTGTTGATGCAGTCAACACAGACGACTAAATATAAAATAGTCCTGCTCTCTCTTAACGCTAATGGGCCCTACTGAATAATTCAACCATGATGATAATAAAAGGGAAGAGGGGGGAAAAAAACGTCTTGCATCAGTACCTTATGGGTCGGGGCAGGGACATAATTTGCTGTCAGCAGCAGTAGTTGGTGCTTCCTCTCAGGTCTTTCCTGTCTCTCTCTTCTCTTTCTCTCTCTAATTGCATTATTTCACTAGAGATGAAGAATAATTCCTAAGGAATTTTCATCAGTCATTATGTCAGGAGTAAGGATGGTGGGGTGGGAAGTGGGTGCGAGATGCTCCTTCACTGAGGTGTCATGGATTAACGGGAGAGGAAAGAGATTTGAAGCACAAACACACACATATACACACACACACAAACAGAAGCCGTCACCGAAAGTAAGGGTAAGACGGGGGGCAACACATTGACAGGAGGACACTGCCAAATTGGACTCTCCTCCACATGTCTTCCAGTGTCTTTCTAGTTTCCCTCACTCACCACTTCCCGTTTCTGCCTGTCTCTGTGTTGTCACAATTTTTTTTTTTTCCAGAGCTTGCCTCTTCTGCTCAGTTGCTAGTGCTACGAAACCTTGTTTATTCATTTACAACTCCAAATGTGATACAAACCATTCCATATGTGTGAATCCGTCTTATTTTCTGCTCTGATTTCATCTCTGACCCATTTTACCCCCCTTTCTCTGCACCTTGTTGTGTAAATGTTACAACAAAGCGCTTTGTGTGGCGCAGAACGCAGGTGTACGGCTCTCACCGAGGCGTTCTCTGCCTGGTCAGGGCACACAAAACCCTGTGGATAATGAGCTGAGACACTTTATGCATATTAAACCAATTTGCGAGGAGTGTAATTAGTATCATAGCAGGGGTTTGACACGGAGGCCAGACACTGTCAGCACTCTGTAGTGCTCTTTTGAAAGTCTTGGCCCACAGGAAAATTACATTAGAGAGTAAATATTGACTCAAACGCCTCTATGTTCCGTGGACTATTTGCTCTCCATGAATGATGTCACCGGGTGGAATACGACTGTGGCAGCGCTCCTATCATTTCCCAGTTTTTTTTTGGTTTTCCCACAGAGGTTGCGTTGCTTTACGAACTCACCCCCCGGTGTGGCCCCTGAATTTCCTCAGATGTTTTTCCGGCTTTCTCTCCCCTTCCTCTAAATGTTCCTGCCTTTTCCCATCTACCTCTGAGGCAGTGTGGGTACTAGCTTAAATCTGCTCCCTTTTTATTTCAGTCTCTTCATCGGTGTGGATTTTGTTTACATAGTGAACACTATGAAAAATTAAAGGTGATAATTTTTTAATTGTTAAACCCTTTCTCGTATTCCAGCTTAATAAGCAGAGATGGCTATAAATAATCTATTCATATGCTGATTTACTCAAAAGTGTGAACTCTGTGGCTCTGTGGCATTGCTCTATTTGATTGGGCAGCCCAGCATAGCAACACTGATTCAGCCAATAGACTGAGTTTGTGGGTGGGGCTATTTGTTTTTTCTGCTAATGGCAAAGGGAATGTTTAGGAAACTGTTTGAAAACAATCATTATTTCCATTTAGTGATGCTAGTAGCAAGTTAAGTCAACATTTATTTATATAGTAGTTTAAAACAGATTGTTTCAAAGAAGATTTACATTAATAAACAGTAAAATAACAGTTTTGATATTGAACAGTTCACCAATTATGCATTCTCCTCAGTTTTAGCTCAGTGTTGGCTAAATTTAGTTCAGTGACAGTGACAATGCTGAAAGGTTCATCAATTATAAAATAAATTCAGCTATCCAATAAAAATAACAACTTAATTTGCACATGTTGTGGTACTCTCATGAATGCGTGTCGAGGACTGACATAAAGATGTTATTTTAGTTTTTTTTGCACACAAAAATTATCCTCGTAGCTTCATAAAATTACACTTGAACCACTGGTGTCACACAGGCTTTTTTAATGATGTCTTTACTATGTTTCTGGGCCTTGAACATGTCAGTTGTGTTGCTGTCTATGCAGGATCAGAAAGCTCTCAGATTTCCTCAAAAAATATTTTAATTTGTGTTAAAAGATGAGATGAAGGTCTTACAGGTTTTGAAAGACATGAGGGACATAAGTAATTAATGACAGAATTTTCATTTTTGGGTAAACTATACCTTTAAAAATCGTCTTATTGCTGGACATTTTACCAAGACAATTTAACTAAAACTTATGTTTTGTTTATGAAAATATATTTCTAAACATACCATATGCTCAGTAGTTTTAGTCTTCTATGTTGAGTATAGGCCCAAAACACTAAAAATGTCAACTAAGTTACCTGTCAACTGTGTTACCCAGTAAAGTTAACATGGTGGACAGCAGCAAACATAGATGGTATTTTAAGCACATATTCCTACAGATCACCTTTATTTATATAGCACTTTATGCAGTATAGCTTGTTTCAAAGCAGCTATGTTTGGGTTTTTGGGAAAAAGGAAAACATTTTTTTCACATTGTCAAATTCTAAATGTACCCCTAATTATAGAATGACCCATTTATTATGATACATCTAAAATGCTAATAAGAAGGTCTGGTGGGATTTGCTATTGTAAGTTACAGATACCAGTACGCTTTGTGAATGGTATCAAATTATAACAATGTAAAACATATTTAAGGAGGCATTTAAAATTGATGGTAGGTTAACATTTCACTTTAATACTGCAAGCTGTTCATGTGTGTTACCACAGCGGAGTTAGTTCACACAATTAAATATTACAGTTTTTTTTTTTTTTATCAATTACCATTGAATGACTGTAATGAGTATACATTGACATATCTGTGAGGGTAAAATGTGACATGATAAAAGCAGATATTAATTCAGTCAGTGATGTGTTTCCATGGGGATGTCGGCAGAGACATTTCTTACCGCTCATTTTTTCCACAGTTGTTTTTTTATTCTCTTTAGTTTGTTTCTCATCTCCATTATGAGCATTTTTTTTATTTAGCTATTAGTTGTAAAACAACTGACATTTTGGCTTCATCACATCTCCCTGTTATCTCATTGAAAAACCCTGATGACAAGCAAATGCATTGCCATTAAGCTTTTCTTTCACTAATACATAATATCGCCATCTGCTCCGAACTATAAGAAGCCATAAATATGGAAAGTTCTTATTTGCAGATGAATTTGCAGTAATCATCACTTAGTCCCACCGTCTGAATTAAACGGTGATATTCCTCCGGGCTTTTCGTCATTACACAACAGCGAAACGTCCTGAAGGCCCCTCGCTCAGATGAAAGAAATAAGGGATGCTTCATTATTTAACAATATTGAGACCCTGATGCTAATGAGTTATTAACAAGATTTATTTAACGATTTTAGAATTATGCAGCAGGGTAATGGGACATATCTGAGGGAAATTTGTATATTATTATTGAGATGTAAATCCAAAAAAATGTTGTATGTGCGTGAGGAGGGAGATAAAGACAATGTTTACAGCTCTCTTTTAATTTTAGCAATACATAACATGGTTTTAATAGGATTTTTTTAAAAAGCATTTAATGAGAAGTGATTAAGAAACTAGTTTAGAAACAACATGCAGGAATAAAAGTACAAACATACCTTTTCTTGTTTAATTATGCTACAAATTATTTTGTTTGTATTATTATTATTTATTTTATAATTTCATTGTTTATTCTTTCTTAAGAAAGAAGGATTCTATATGCAAAAAAAATAAATAAATAAATACACCAGTGAATAATGAGACCCTTTCGTGGTTGCCATGGTAATCCTGACAAAACTGTCAAGTTTCAAACTCTTTTATACATCTCATGTGGGGTCTGCACGGCAACTGTCAAAGAAGCACTTTAAACTGAGATCTTTTTAGCAGAGCACATTTTATATCTGGCAAAATAAGCCAGTTTTGAGAGCTATTTTCAACGACACCCACTCCTGAGATTCAGCAACTCAAAAGAGCACTGTGCTGAATAAATAAGAAAGCTGGAAATGAGGTGATTGTGATTCTTTGGACGTAAGCTATTGCCACACGCGATCCACAATCAGTGAATCTCCGTCAGCTCGCGCAAGGAAGACAAGAGCTTTTGGAAACACCTTAAGTAGGTTTGTGAAGCGGTAATCCAATTACAGCATGTTTTTCGATATAGCGAAATAAAACCGGTGGCATGTTTTTCTGGAGAGTTTCTGTGAAGGTACTCTTGATGGTCTTGTGGGGACACCACTTTGAAAAGAGAGAGATACTAGATGGGAAGGATTTCAATGTTTTTTTTTTACACTGAATAAACAAAACATCTCAGGCAACAACATCCCAGGGATGACCTGCTCTGTTCCCACTTTTGTGCTCTCATACTCTTTCTACAGTTATTGGGTGTTTTTTTTTTCCTTTCCTTTCCAACTATGGGCACTTTTTGCCTTGCAGACTTTTAGAAGTTAAACTCCTTAGTCAAACTCTCTAAGTTAAAAATGCACTTTTCAAACTCTGGCTTTCAAACAGTTTGTTGAATTTATACAGTGGATATGCATCACAGAAGAATAATCTTTTTTTGTTTGTTTTCAGAGCTATCATGAGCAACTCTCATTTCTATCAGTGTCATTTCACAGTGGTCTTTGTTTTATGATGAAAGTCACATTTTAAATAGGCAGAGCATGTGAAAATGCTGCCAAGGGGACTTGAGCTAAAAATGCCACCAAATTTAACACAAATTGCACAGTTTAATTAAATCTATTACCTTTGTGCTAACAAAGTGAAAATGAAAAGTATTGATTGTGGCATTAAGATGTGCTCATGTTTCACGTTTATTTTTACGCGTTTTAAATGTGTTGCGTATTATAACCAATCGCACACTATTCTGTTGATCTTAGAAACGCATTGACCAATCAGAAGCGTTCAGATGAGTCATCGCTCAAACTCGGTTTTGTTGAGTGTGTGCATTCCAAACGGGATATATCGCCCTCCGAAGGGCACGTCGGAGTAAAAACAATCATGGCCACCATACTGAAGGGTCATTCCAAACCGAAGTGCTCAAAACTGGCCACTTCAAAGGGCCCTTTGAAATGAAGGATTTCAAAGGGTACAACTGATGGGCCCCCATGATTCTTTGCGCTGATTCTTTCTTTTCAAGATGACGGTGCCTCCGTGTGGTCACGGGATGATTGCACTTCAAAAAACAGTTGTTTGATCCCCTACACCCTTCAACCCTTCAACAGGTTTAGAAAACACAATGACAAATCCGAAAACAAAATAACAAGTCAGAAAACACAAAGACAAATCAGACAAACCGGAAAAGGTAGGTATAGTTTGAGACAAAGCCATTGGTTTGAGAATAGATTACTGCTGACTGGATGAGACATCTGTCAATAAAGAGATACAAGAAGAACAGCAGAGTCCTTAAAGTTCGAGATGGTCTTAAAGTAGCTCAGTTTATGCTAATGCGATGGTGTTTCTAACCCTGGTGAAAAAACCAGCATATGCTGGTAGGTATGTTTTGATGCTGGTTTATGCTGGTCCTTTGCTGGTTCATGCTGGTCCTTGACCAGCAACATGACCAGCAAAAACAGGCAAAGGACCAGCATAAACCAGCATCAAAACCTACCTACCAGCATATGCTGTTTTTTTCACCAGGGAATACAGCCACTATGAGAGTAAATTGTGTGTACAGCTGTTATGAAACCATTCCAAAAGTGCCTCCTACTGGCAGAGAATCCATTTGGATTATAGCCCTTTTCTGCTTTTGAACTACGTGTCTTACTGCTGGCGAAATATAACTCAATTCCAGTGTAATTTTCCTAATAAAAAGACTGTTGTATGTTGTATTTATATTCCCTTTTTTTCATTCACAGTTGCTCAGATAGTAAAAGAAATGCGCAACGAGTGTTTTCACGAAAGAAAAGAGAAGAAAAAAAAAGAGAGAGAGAGAGAGAGAGATAGGCTACTGATAAAGGCAGTCAGAAGAGAACTAAGCCAAATTTACCGTCACTCCCAAAGTACAGTGTTGTAAATGTACATGTATATTTTTTATTCCATATAAGGGCAATTCATACAATACATTTAAACTGAGCTAAGACGATCTCTGAACTTTCACAACTCTCATGTTCTTCTTGTATACCTTCCTTGCTTTCAACCCTGACAAAATGCTGCAAAACGTTTTTAAAACGGAAACGGTGGTGCGTTGAACATCCTGTTCTGATGATGCAAGAGTTGCAACTATGGTAGCTGAGAAGGCCATTCTTTGTGTTATTTTTGAAGAATTTTTGAAAAGACAAACATTTCAGGTGAAGGATAATCCACTCCTTACCTCCGAGAGTTATGATCTATATGACCGTATTATTTTTATTGTGAGTAACGTTATTAGGCTTATCATTATTG
>VONZ01002117.1:30000-67884 GCA_012976165.1 Labeo catla
TAAAAAAACTTAAAATAAAATAAACGTTTTATTTTAAATAAATTAAATAATTACATTAAATGATGTAACATTAAATTAAATTATATAATAAATATATAATTGCAGCTAGTTGCCAAAGCATTTTCATTTTCAGTTTTATTTAGTTTAACTAGATATAAAAAATGTCAAGTTAAAATAACTAAAATAACTAAAACTAAAATAAAAATGAATAAAAACTACATAAACACACTTAAAAAATTGTAAAACAAAGTAAATTACTAAAAAACTTTAATAAAAATAAAGATTAAAATTGAAATTGAAATAGTATCTACTCCAATATTTAAATGTTAATTATATTTAATGCATTTATCTAATTTGAAATTATAACTAAATTATTAAATCAATTAATTACATTTCTCAAAATGAATAAAACATTGCTATATAATTGCAATAGCTACACAAATACTGTAAGAATATACATATATTAATTAACAATAACTGAAATAAAATAATTAAATTAAATTAAATAATAAAATAAAATAAATATTTAATTGTAGCTAGTTTTTATTATTTTATTTAGTTTAACCTGATATAAGAAATATATCAAGTTAAAATAACTAAAATAACTAAAAATAAAATAAAAATGAATAAAAACTACATAAACATACTTGAAAAAATAGTAAAACAGCAAAATTACCACAAACTTTAGAAAAAATGAAAATGCAAAGTATAAAAGTATAAGCAAATTCAAAATATTAATAAAAACTGAAATAGCATCTATTTCAGTAATTAAATATGTTAATTTAATAATTTATTTTTCAACATTATTGCGATTCTAAAGCTGTGCATACCAGGATTATTAGAGTTAACCATAAAACAAAATGCTTAAAATAAAGTAAACCTTAACTGAAATAAATTAAAATAATAAAATTAATCTAAAATAAATAAATAGTAAAATAAAAGAAATATTTAATTGTAGCTAATTTTCATTAATTTTATATAATTTATTTACTTCAAACTGATGTAAGAAATATATCAAGTTAAAATAACTAAAACTAAAATAAAAATGAAGAAAAACTACATAAACATACTTAAACATACTTTAATAAAAATTCAAATGAAAATTAAAAGTGTAAAAATAAAAACATTCAAAATAATAAATACTGCAATCTTATTGATACTAAAATCACATTCATCATTCAGAAACAAATCATCATATTTCTGAAAGTACAAAAATGTATGTATAAACATTACTCGCATCAAATCAAGCCACAAAACACCATAAAAGCACCATAAAATCACTTATGCACTATATATTTAATGTATTTTGAGGTCAAACAGCTTTGTATGAGGAACAGAATAACTTCTATTGTTATTCGCATGCCCAAAAAAATGTCTCTTCCATAAGCCATAGTCATTTTTGAATGAAAAACTGCTGTATAGAAAAGAGCTGCATCAAGGAAATTTTCCTGCTGTATTTCATAGGAAAAAAAAAACCCAACAGCATTACAGGTTTGAAAAGACGACGGTAGGGAAATAATGACTGAATTTTCATTTTTGGTGAACTATCTCTTTAATAAAAAAGGAAAAGCAATATGGCAAGAGATGAAGTCTTGGCTGTTAGTTTTGTTAGGTATTTGTTGAGTAGGTTTATTTGTGTGTGTGTGTGTGTGTGTGCCTATAGGGCTAGAGCCACAAGACTACTGAGAGCGGAGGACGAGGTCTTGGAGGGAAGCACAGGGTGAGAGATGACTCAATCAGCCAAAAGCACCTGCTCCTGCTACTACTCAACGCTCAGGCCTATTAATACAACCACACACACACACAACTCAAATAATCCCACTTTCTTCAGCTAGGCCCCTTTTCAGACTGTCATATTCAATCACATCTCAACAATTCCAGCAAGATTTGTTTTTTCTTTTATATTTGAATCTTGTAGCCATTCTTTCAGTGTCTTGTAGGGTTTTTTATTCTGCGATTTTAGCATTCTTTAAGTATGATTAATGAGTTTGATTTTAGAATTCCACGCAGATGGTTTTCAGACAGGAAGACAAGGGATGATAAAAATATGCCGTCGTCTGTAAAGCACTGAATTTGAAATCAATCTTTCATGCAAAATAATGCTCCCGTTGGTTGTTTCCCTTTTCATGCAGTCAGCTGAGAAAATCAACTGGCATTTAACTGAAGTGAAATGTCAAGGTCATTCAGATGTTTTTCTCTTTTCTCTGTGAATCACCGATGTCGTCTCCACTGCGGTAGGGTCAGAAACATCTGTACTGTGTTTATCATAAATAGCTAAATTAATTAGGGATTCAAACCATGCCAATACAATTCATATTTAATATTCTGCTGCCACTGCACAGCTTTGAAATTTTAAATGAGATACGAACTGGAAATGCGCAAAAGCTTTATAAACAAGTCTGGGAAGTGTACTCTAGTGAACTGTGCAGTTTCACTCAGGATTTGTAAATGCCATGAGATGCCAATCATTTGGAGCTGCAGGATGATCGTTCATACTGTTCACTGAGATAGCAAATTAAATCAAGGTTTATGAGTATGACACTAGATAATTTGGTGCTTTACAATCTTTTGATATCAGTCAGGTGTGGAATGATTGTACCATTTAGAATTTACACTTTGGACAGGTGACTTTTTACTCTTTATATTGACCGTAACTGTAAAACATGTGTTGAGATGATCTTCTTAATGCACTCCGTGCTTCCGTTTTTAGCCTCAGTGGCCGCTACAACTTCTGGTGCAGTGCATAGTATGGAAATAGTGAGAAAATTAAGCACAAAATGAATTCTGGAGGAAGCATGTTTCATGCAGCCAAAAGAGGGTTTGCGCTGTTAGTAAATCTGGCCCTGTATTTACTCAAATTTATTGTTTACTATAGTTATCAATATATATTATATTAGTATGGTTAGAAATATGACAGAAAGAGTGCTGAATCTCATTGCTGAACTCATACTCAGCACTGAGATATTAGCAAAAATATGTCGGTACACTCTGAAAAAATAAGGTGCTTTAAAAGGTTCTTCACAGCGATGCCATAAAAGAACCATTTTCGGTTCCACAAAGAACCATTCAGTCAAAGGTTCTTTAAATAAACACTCCACTTTTTTTTGAAAATAGGCTCATTTTCCAACTCCCCTAGAGTTAAACAGTGAGTTTTACCGTTTTTGAATCCATTCAGCTGATCTCCGGGTCTGGCGGTAGCACTTTTAGCATAGCTTAGCATAGATCATTGAATCTGATTAGACCGTTAGCATCTCGCTCAAGAATGACCAAAGAGTTTTGATATTTTTTCTATTTAAAACTTGACTCTTCTGTAGATACATCATGTACAAAAATGGACAAAAAATGAAAAGTTGCAATTTTCTAAATCGATATGGTTAGGAACTATATTCTCATTTCGGCGTAATAATCAAGGAACTTTGCTGTCGTACCATTAGTGCAGCATGCGCAATGATATTACGCAGCCATCAACTCTGCCAGCTGCAACTCTGCATCTACAGAAACTTGGTGCCGGTCACTTTCAGGGGCTGCGTAATATCATTGCGCATGCTGCACCCATGGCACGGCAGCAAGCTTCCTTGATTATTACGCTGTAATGAGAGTATAGTTCCTAGCCATATCGACCTAGAAAATTGCAACTTTTCATTTTCCGTCAGTCTTAGTACACAATGTAACTACAGAAAATTTTAAATAGGAAAAATATCGGCAGTATATATGGTCATTTTTGAGCGAGATGCTATCGGTCTAATCAGATTTAATGATCTATGCTAAGCTATGCTAAAACTGCTACCGCCAGACCCGGAGATCGGCTGAATGGATTCGAAAACAGTAAAACTCAACTGTTTAACTCTAGGGGAGTTGGACAATGAGCCTATTTTTAAAAAAAGTGGAGTGTTCCTTTAAAGAACCATCTTTTTCTTACCTTTTTATAATCTGAAGAACCTTCTTTCGCCACAAAGAACCTTTTGTGAAACAGAAAGGTTCTTCAGATGTTAAAGGTTCTTTGTGGAACCATTTAAATAAAAATGGTTCTTCTATGGCATTACGAAGCACCTTTATTTTTAAGAGGGTATGCATTATTTGGTCTGTCCTAATGCAACTTTTTTTTTTCTTTTTACAGGGCTTTAATTAGAGGCCAAGCACCGAAGATACACATCCGTTGGGGTTCTTATTATTCTTCTGCTGCTTCTTCTGCTCAGGAAGTCTATGGCAGCCCATAGAACCGCTTGTGGGAATGTTATGAAATTTGGCACACAGATAGAGGACAGTCTCAACATTAAACATAGCAAGTTTGGAGTTTCTAACTCAAACTCTCTAGCGCCACCACTTGTCCAAAATTTCACTCATGTGTATGCTAATAACTTTTGAACCATTTGGTCTAGAAGTTAAATTTTGACCATAAGGTCAAGTTTTTTTGTTTTTTTTTTGCTGTTTTTAATAGTTCAAGAAACCTTTTTCAAACTCATTCTAGATGGTTTGTCTGATTTTCACCAAAATTGGCTCAGATCGTCTTTAGACCATGCTGGCAAAAAGTTCTTGAATTCAAGCTGATTAGAACTCGTTCTCGAATAATGGGCCTCATTCATGAAACACGAGCAGAACCAATTTTTGTGTAATCGCTCATAAAGCCGCTCTCACGTAAACTTTCAAATTCATGAAAATATTAGTATTTTCAAAATGTTAACTTGTATGACAGAACTGTACACCTGCATCCTACCACGTGTTAATGGTGTGTAAAACGTTCTATGTATATAGACACCAAACTTTGTGCGTGCTATTGTCACCTCACACTAAAAACGCCACATCAATTCAGCACCACCTATTGGTCAAAAGTGATAAACTATTCATTAACCATTCAAAATGAAATTTCCAAAAATGCTAATAACTTCTGATTGCATTAGCCTTTTATAACCAGTCTCAAAATATTCCTTGGGTCATGCCGACAACATAGATACGAATTATGCCATTGTCTGCCAAACTTCTGCCATTTTGATTTATGTTGAAAACCTACTTTTTAAAACTCCTCCTCGACCGCTGGTCCAATTTTCACCAAAATCGAGACAGATAATTCTCAGACTGGGTTGCTCTGAGAGTCACTTCATGAGCATTTTACTGTTTCTTTTGAGAAAACCTGTCGTCATATCATATACAAACAGAAATGTAAAGGTCTTCACAGCAAACCCACAGTTTGGTTTAACTTTTTTACATTTTTTTTTTTAATAAAATCAATTAATTACCATTAAAATAGAATCCAGAAAATTCGGGGGAAACACAGAATTTGGTAAAAATAAAAAAATAAAAAAATAAAAATAAATAAATAAAACTGAATTTAAGAAAAAAATAAGTTCATAGCTGCTTAAAAATTGTATTTTTATTAAACTTTAAATAAATTTCAGTTAAATTGTGTATGTTTTATAATGTCAATTAATCAGACATGATTTTTGATTAATATATTTTTTCATTTAGCTATTAAAACAGTCTAGAAAAATTAAACGGAAAAAATAGGAAAAATGGGAAACAGAATTTAGTAAAAAATAAATAAATAAATAAATAAAACTGAATTGATAAAACAAAATTTTTGATTAAAAATATTCTAAAAAGTCTAAAAAAAATTCTAAAAAATGTTTGGATTAATATTTTTTTTCATTTAGCCATTAAAACAGTCTAGAAAAATTAAAATGGAAAAAATAGGAAGAATGGAAACACAGAATTTGGTAAAAAATAAATAAATAAATAAATAAATAAATAAAACTGAATAAATAAAAACTGAATTTGAGAAAAAAAAAAGTTTCATAGGTGCTTAAAAATTTTGTTTTTTATTAAACTTTAAATAAATTGCAGTTAAATTGTGTATGTTTTATAATGTCAATTAATCAGACATGATTTTTGATTAATATATTTTTTCATTTAGCTATTAAAACAGTCTAGAAAAATTAAACGGAAAAAATAGGAAAAATGGGAAACAGAATTTAGTAAAAAATAAATAAATAAATAAATAAATAAATAAAACTGAATTGATAAAACAAAATTTTTGATAAAAAATATTCTAAAAATTCTAAAAAAAAATTCTAAAAAATTTTTGGATTAATATATATTTTTTTTCATTTAGCCATTAAAACAGTCTAGAAAAATTAAAATGAAAAAAAATAGGAAAAATGGAAACACAGAATTTGGTAAAAAAAAAATAAAAAAAAAAATAAATAAACAAAACTGAATAAATAAAACACAGAATTTGGTAAAATAAATAAATAAATAAATAAATAAAATAAATAAAACTGAATTTGAGAAAAAAAAAGTTTCATAGGTGCTTAAAAATTTTGTTTTTTATTAAACTTTAAATAAATTGCAGTTAAATTGTGTATGTTTTATAATGTCAATTAATCAGACATGATTTTTGATTAATATTTTTTTCATTTAGCCATTAAAACACAGTCTAGAAGAATTAAAACGGAAAAAAATAAAATCCAGAAAAAATAAAACAGAAAAACAAAAAAAAAAAAACAGAATTTGGAAAAAAAATTCACAGGGCCCTAAATATGTGTTAAGTTTCTAACAGTAATTTAGTAATTAGAAAATTAGTTGCAAAAATTTTACAAATAAACACTGTGGTTTTGAATAGAACATTTTTATCAGTGTATTGGCAGGGCTGGGAGATTGTCTTGTCTTGTTGATGTGGTATTTCCATATTAAACCTGGAGTTTAACCAAGGGCTTTGAAAACCTGCTTGCTCATGAGCTACTCGCAGTCCCGTGGGATCTAAACAGGACGTTTATTCGCTCTTAGACCTGCATGTTGCCCTGCTCGTTTTACCCTGTCACACTTATTTCAGAGAGGGCAGCCGACTGTTAATTAAGAAAATGTTTACAGCTCTCTGCATAAATTACATGCTTGCTACAGAAAGTCAATGAGATTCATGTTTGGCTTTTCTCTAAAGGTGAGTATTAATAATGTTTTATCCTGGGCTAATTACGCTAAACTTTTACATGGGTTTCAGATTCTCTCATTACTTGTGATAAAGTATAAAACACTAAAAGTTCATCGGCTTATGGCAGCCATGTTTTTTGAGATGCGCAAATGTCCTTATAAACACTTGTGGCACTTTGGACCAATAGTGTGCATACTGATTTTTACGTCGATTGGAGAAACAGTTGCATAGTTATGACCGTTTTTACCCTCTTATAGCGCCACCAAGTGGCTCCGTGGATTTTGTCATGTGACCTTAGATTCAGCTCTTACATACACGTTTTGAGTTTGGCGAAGATGTCTCATTTTGTTGGAGGGCTGGTAGTACTCACAATGTCTACAATGTCGTCAAGCCTCATCCCAATTGGCCTGACGTGGCGCTGCAGCGATCAACTACTAAACTAATTAATTTGTGATCTCCTATATAGCATCAGAAAACAAGGAAAGAAAAACACAGAACCTATTCTTCGAAAACACCCTCTGCATGTCCTTGCTGCACTGTGCCCTGTGTTTTGTTGCACAGATAATTTTCCTTACTTAACTCCTCAAGACCTTTTTTCCAGCCCTTCCATTATATTGGTAAAATTGCAATATAGAACACACAGGTATACGGTCACAGAGGCGATAGAGGATAAGTGTAGAGAAGTGGCATGACTCCTGTTTTCTCTACAGGCTATGCCTCAGGCAGAGGAATTGCCTGCTGTAGTGGTTGCTAAATTGTCCACAGACGGTTTAAAGGACATTGGGAGTTCTGTTATCTCGCCAGTTTATTTCTGTTTTCATTCAAGTGAGTTCAATCTCAGTCATGACACAATGTTTGCGGCCCTTTCGGTACTTAGACTGATGAACAAACTGACCATCTCATGTCATGTCAGTGCTAAACACTGTGATTACTGGTTACCAACCCCAACGAGAGCACTCTGGGTAACCACAATTTACTGAAAGCAATTTGTGACAGTGTTAATAATAGAACTGTCAGCGGTGTAACCTGCTTCCAAGGCTGCCACTCAAGCCCTAGCATAGACACATGCGTGGAGAAATTACAGCTCATCTGCTTTTGAAAGGTGTAATTGTCATAAATAACTCATCTCAATAGCATCATATCTATAGGTTATGAAACCCCCCTGTTAGCTTTAGATGACAACTGGTAACTAGCATTGGGATAAACTGTTTTCCGGGGGGTTATTTGTGTCTAAAGAGGTGAGTCGTCCGGTTGTAATATAGTTGCTTGGAGTGATTGAGAAAAATGTCACTTCACTCAGCAAGTAATGAAATCTGACATATGGCATCAAAGCGTCATTAAGGCTACACCTGCTGGAGGAGGGTCGAGGTCTCGAAGGAGATTTTACCAGGAGGGGAAGTGATTGCAGGATGAGGAAGGGCATAAAACAGCTTGGAGGCTCCACTGCTGGGTAGATACAATACAGAAATGGAGTAAATAGGGCTATAAGTTGTTGCTGTGTGTTGATAAACAGTGAAATGTTAGGGAGAGCTACTTAGGTTGAAAAACCCAGCATGTGAAGAGCTAGATTTGGAGGACCGATCGATATCAGACCCTTTAGGGATTTCATTAGTGCAGACCTCATGTTAAGTACAACAGGAAGTGATTTGCAGTGTTTTGGCCAGGAACCGCCAATGTAGACAGGAAGAGACCTGACATGACCACTCTTAGTTTTTGTTTCTTTGGGAGGCTGTTTTACATACAAAAATAGATACACACACAAAAAATGCAATTTGGTAAATAGTTGTACAGAAAATGTGTATAGACTAATAAGAATTTATGCTTTGGATATACAAGTATTATGGAAGCTGCTGATTGTCGAACAAAATTGCAGATTCTGCGTTATGATTGGTCAGATCGCCTGTTAATCAAACTGTTTGTGAAGGGTCAATTCTGACTTTTTTCTCGCAATTGTGAGATATAAACTTGCAATTGTGATTAATAAAGTTAGAATTGCAAGATATATACTCACAATTCTGAGAAAGACGGTTTTTCTCAGAATTTCATGATATAAGCTCGCAATTGTGAGTTAAAAAGTCAGAATTGCAAGATATAAACGCAGTTCTGAGTAAAAAGTCAGAATTGTGAGTTTATATCTCGCAGTTCTGACTTTATTTCTCACAATTGCGAGTTTATATTGTTCAATTCTAAATTTATATCTTGTAATTCTGACTTTATAACTCGCAATTGCGAATTTATGAGAAAAAATTCTGAGAAAAAAGTCAGAATTGTGTGTTATATCTCGCAGTTCTGACTTAATTTCTCAGAAATTCAAGTTAATGTCTCAAAATTCGGAGAAAAAGTCTGAATTGCGAGATGTAAAGTCATGAAACATGAATTTAAAATTCTCAATTACCTTTTTTATTCAGTGGCGGAAATTCACTTCCATAAAATATAGCTAATTTTGGCAGATCTAGTAATTATTTTACTGTTAAGTGACCGTTCACACAGAACTCATTTTTGGATTCCCCTTTTCTGCTTTCCTGTTGTTTTTCTACATAAATGTGCTACAGTAGATGGACACCTTTGACCGTCACATCTGGCGTCTTGCTTCTCTAGTCTTGCACCTCGTGTCTCGCATCTCACATCTCATATCTCAGATCTCACTTTTTTTCAGTGTTTCCTACATGACACTGTTTTAGAAATGTGACGCTCTATTTAAATAAGTTTAAATATTAAAAAAATGCGTATTGAGACCTTGTGTTGTTTTCTGTTCCTTTGCATTTTCAATGCAACAGTGCATTTTTGCATTCACCTGCACTTTTTCATCGTTTTCTTCATGTAAACATATGCTATATGAACATAACCATTGTGCTCGCATCTTCATGCCCTTCACTTATGAAATAGCATTTTTTTTAATGCTGCTTCATGCACTCAAGTTAAATTAAGTTCAAACTATTTTTTCTATCCAACTGCACTGCTTTTTTCATTGTTTCTTTGCAATAATATTAGTTAGATGCTATTTATACTACTTAGTTCAAGTGGGAGATATTTGCACCTCAGTAGTGTAGTACATATTGTAGTACAACAGTCTGCAATAATAACATATTGAGTGCAAATTATCCTTTTTTTTAATTATTAAATGGATCCTGCCTTATTGGGAGAAAAACTAAATACTCCCTACACCTAACCATTGCATCAAAAAGTTGCTGTTGTGCACTTTACAGCCTACCGAGACTGGAGCTGTTGTTTAGTAGGTATCTTTTGTAGTGTTGTCTAGCCGAGGCACGCGTTGGTTGGTCGGAGTTAGTGTAAATAGCCTCTGCCAACAAGACATGCCGTTTGCACTTACTGTAAATAGACATTCCGTTTCCTTTTTGTATTCCACAGCGTCTTTCGCAGTGTCTCACACATGACACGGCAATCTAAAAATGCAGCGCTCTAGTCAAAGAGCGCCAATCAGTTCCAGCTAATCAGATTAGAGCTTACTAGATCAAGAGGAATCCAGTGTTCATATGCATCAGATGAGCAGCAAGCAGTGTACTTTCTGACTAAAAGTAGCTACAAAATTACATAATGGGCATAAAATCCAATTTCTAGCCACATACCCTATCCTGATTTGGGCGTCCAGCTAGCTCAGGATCTGTCTGGCACTCTCAGCTCCATGTAATCCTTATCGTCTTTAGCAAAAGCATTGCAGGTTTCATACGGCTCAAGTTTGGCTCTAATGAGGCTGATTCATCAGAAACAGATGCAGGGTTGCCCACAGGTTGTGATGTGTTTGGCACAGAGCTTCAGATTCTTATGCAGGTGGTTGATTACATATGTCAGTTCTTGGCCCTTTCACCTCTCACTGTGTTAGCTTGATCTGCTAATAGCATTACACCGCACATTACGTTCCACCAAGATGAGCGACTCTGTCTCGGGGCGATGGCTTTATTTCAGGCCAATTATCAAATAATGACCAATTTGGTCATAAATAATCCTGCAAATCATTCAGATAGAGCAATAAGCCTATTGCTATTTCTTCATCTCGTTCTCCCTGAATGCAGATCAGTGGTTTGTTATAGGAGGAAATATGGAGGGTTTTAACAGAATGAAGAATGGATGGTTTTGCTGTGGCTCACTATTGCAGTGTTTCAACACTCTGCATATACTGAATGCTCCACTTGCCTTACCAATGGATTTTCAGAGTGATATGAGTTTTTCTATTTAAAGCCATTAATTATAAATGACATGTGGTGTAATGCATATGGAGTACCAAAACAACTGATTCATAATTAACAATTATAGAGAATGCACTGTTAATGGCAAAAAAAATACAGGCAGTTTTTTTTTTCTAGTGGGAATTGAGATTTATTCAAACATTTAATATTATTGCTCTGAATAGCAAATAGAACCGTATTTGACAGATAATCAAGGAAGTCATGATCTACTGTCCTCCGTATTGCTTTTATTTAAAAACAGCACTATGGCATTTAATTAACTAGTCCCCAGGAATAAATAAACTTTATATATTTACTTTTATTTTTTTAAACTATATATTTAACTAAATATACATTTTTATATAAACAACTAGTACTGTCAAATCAATTAATCGCGATTAATCGCATCCATAATAAAAATCGCATCCAGGTCTATATATATATATATATATATATGCTTTATATATTATATAAAAATATATTTTACATATATTTCTTAAATATATACATGTATGTGTGTATATTTATATGTACACAGTACACACACATATATTATGTAACCACAAAAGTTTATTTTGGATGCGATTAATCGCAATTAATCGATTTGACAGCACTATAAATGATAAATTATCTGGGTTTAAGAGCTTGAAGTCCTTTAAGGGTATTCATAAAAAGTTGTTATATATTATATTGCAAGCCTGTAAACACGTTTTATGCAATTTTATGTAAATTAACCATAGAAATATTGAGTTTTAAAACTTTTTTACAAGTTATAGTGCCATCTCCTGATCTCCTTTAAAATTATGTGTGCTTGTTTAGAGTCACATTGCATGTGCACAGCTAATTTAAAAAGATCTAAGCATAAAATAGTTATTTATATGTATAATAAACTGCATAGTTAAGTAAATAAAATGTACATATTTACCTATATACTACACTGTTTAGTTAAGTTCTTTTTAACGGTGCATTAAATAGTTTAATTACATTATAGTTAATAGTTTTACATTGTTACAAAAAATATTTCAACATCAGTGATGTTTTATTGTTATTAAAATGACAGTAATACATTTTTAATGTTACAAAAAAATGAACGTAATTTTTATTCTTTTTAACAAAGAATCCTGAAAATCTGTAATCCTGAAAAGCTATTTTATGGCTGCAACAAAAAAATACTAAGCAGCATGGTTTTTATTTAACATTGATAATAACTAAAATGGACCAATCAGTTTATTAGAATGATTTCTGAAGCATAATGTGACACTTCAGACTGTATCTACAGTAATAGAATAAATACACAGATGACATATCTGTGTATTTTCAGACAGAAATACCTTTCACTTCTTAAGTTTAATAACCTGCTCAATTGAGGGAAAGAATTTCTTTTCCTACTATCTGTTAAAATTCCTTCTGCCCTATTATGTCCTTAGAAAAGCCCTTACAATGGTTGTTTTCGCTCTCTTTCTATATCTAAGTCTCCTCTTCATCAATTCATTTCCCAGTAACTGAGGCCTCTTACCCCTTCCTCTTTTTATTGCTTTTCCAGAACGTATTATGGTGGGGAATAGGAGTTGAAATTCTGTCCACTTCATTCTGAAAATTAATGGGATCCTTCAGTACGGAAATGAGATGGATAATCGCATGTGTCCATAAGGTATAGTGTATTTCTGTTTATTGTTAGCATTGAAAAAAAAGTAGCCTACTTGATTTCAGCACTGGCGGTTACATATAACGAAAGTCAAAGAGACAAAGAGTGGAATATTCTATGAACCGAGGTATTTTGAATGTATATAATTTATAAAACTACTGTTATTGTGTATTATTACTAAAATAGAGCCTCTAAATGTAGATATACATTCCCAAAGGTAACACAGCCCCCAGTAACCGTGACAACATTGTTTATTCCAACCTAGTGAATAAACAGTCCTTGTAGACTTTGGCCTCCATTCAAAAAAAAAAAAAAAAAAACTATTCTGAACGTGTTGTTTCTTTGGCACTTTCTCAAACCAGTGTTTACAGGAATGGCCTCTGCGTGCTGCTAGATCTCTGTACTCAAATCATGGCTTTCTGTTGTCCTTTGCTGTAGGCTTGATTACAGGCATTGTAAAACGATTGCTGTGTGTGAATTGGGGTTGAATGGTTAAACTTGAAAACTAAAGTGATGATTATAACGCTTCTGCAGGAAGATAACGTTATTATAGTTTTGACAATGAAAGAGAAATTCTACCTGGCGGCATTTTCTTCCACTGCAGAACTGCTTATAGTGGCGTTCCACTGGGAATATTGGTGGTGGACATGTAATTAGTTGTTGGTGTGTGTGTGTGTGTGTGTGTGTGGTAGGGGAACTATATCCTTTGATTTAATCTGGGTCATAGTCTGACAAAGCCTTTTTCTTCAATGTATATACCGCAGTAACATTGTCTCCTACAGTATCTTAAGAAAAAAGCTTATTGTTCCAAACCACCAGTATGACTTTCTTTCTTTGACAGGTGAGGTCAAAAGTTAGCACACCCCCTTTTTAAAATCGTTTTTTACCAAAATAAGAGGGAAATGCATGTTATTATTTATTTAGTTCTGACCTGTATATGATATTTCACATAAAAGATGTTTATATGTAGTCCACAAAAGAAAATAATTGCTGAATTTATAAAAAATTACATATTTCAAAAGTTTACACCTCCTTGATTCTTAATGTTGTTACCCGAATGATCCACAGCTGTTTTTTTTTTTTTGTTTGTCCTGAACAGTTGATGTTCTTCAGAAAAATCCTTCAGGTCCCACAAATTTATTGGTTTTCCAGCATTTTTGTGTATTTGAACCCTTTCCAACAATGACTGTATGATTTAGAGATCCATCTGTTCACACTGAGGACAAATGAGGGACTCATATGCAACTATTACAGAAGGTTCAAACATTTACTGATGCTCCAGAAGGAAAAACCATGCATTAAGAGCCAGGGGTGAAAACTTTTGAACTGAATGGAGATGTGTACATTTTTCTTATTTTGCCTAAATATCATATTTTTTTCATTTAGTACTGCCCTTCAGAGGCTACAGAAAATGTTACAGTTACATGTTTCCCAAAAGACAAAATAAGTTAAATTTAACTTTCATTCCCCGGCTGCATCATGTTTCCTTCTGTAATAGTTGCATATGAGCGCTTAGTTGTTCTCAGTGTGAAAAGATGGATCTCAAAATCATACGGTCATTGTTGGAAAGGGATCAAATACACAGAAAATGCTGGAAAGCCAAAGACTTTGTGGGACCTGAAGGATTTTCCTGAAGAACAGCAGGCAGTTTAACTGTTCAGGACAAACAAGGGACTCATGAACAACTATCACTAAACAAAAACAAAACAAAACAAAACAAAAAAAAAAACTGTTGTGGATCATTCAGGTAACAACACAGTATTAGGAATCAAGGGGATGTAAACTTTTGAACTAGATCTTCAACTATTCAACTATTATGTGAAATCTCTTATTCAGGTCATTACTAAATAAACTATAATAATAATACATGTTTATTTTCCACCTCTTATTTTCTTAACCACCTATTTTGGTAAAATAATTGCATTTTTTAATAATTCTGAAACTTTTGACCTCAACTGTATAAAAAAAAAAGAACCATAAAAGTGATTTACTGTTGGTATTATTTAAAAAAAACACAAAGTCACTGTTAATCAACAAGTTTCACATTTGCATATAATTTCAGTAATGGAGTAATACATTAAAAAAAAAAACACAAAACAGTTTTTAAATTGCAATAATTTTTTATAATGATTTTTTTAACGTATTACTGTTGTTAATGTATTATGATAAAATAAATGCAGCCAATTCTCAAGTTTAATAATCTGTTAAATTGAGGGAAAGAATATTCAGATCATTTTCTGAATGCTTATTTCTTACGCATCTCAAAACAACATGAAATGTTATTTAAAAACACAATAAAATGTTATTTATTCCTGTGATGGCAAAGATGAATTTCCATCAGTCTTCAGTGTCATGATCCTTCAGAAATCATTCTAATATGCTGATTTAATGCTCAAGAAATATGTCTTATTTTTTATTGATGCTGCTTAATATTTTGTTGAAACTGTGACTTTTTTCCAGGATTCTTTGTTAAATAGAAAGTTTACTTGTAAATAAAAAGTATTCTTGTAGCTTTATAAAATTACGGTTGAACCATTGATGTCACTTGGACTATTTTAACAATGTCCTTACTACGTTTCTGGGCCTTGAACGTGTCAGTTGCGTTGCTGTCTATGCAGGGTCAGAAAACTCGGATTTCATCAAAAATAGATGAAAGAAGGTCTTATTGGTTTGGAATGACATGAGGTGAGTGAATAATGACAGAATTTTTATTTTTGGGTGAACTACCCCTTTAAGGAATGGGATTTAAAACACAACATGTTATTTCACTGGCCACTTACAGTCATCTTGGATTGATCGACTGATCAGCATTACGTTTGTTTCTAGTGTGTGACCATTTAAAATGCCGAACGAGTGGCTGTGAGGTTAGTAGGTGAAATAGGTTATACATACAAATCAACAGGTCCCTGTAGTGTATGATAAAAACAGAGAAGAGCAAAAGACCAGAGGCCAGATCTGCCCTCAGGGCTCAATAACTCTCCAGTCAGCTTCCACAGTTAGTCCCAAGATGAGGTTTAAATCACATTCTTTGCCATCATTTCTCCAGAAAGCCGATTTACCCGATGGCGGGTTTTTGAAAGCAGACTGCCGTCGTTCACATGTCATCAGAGCGGTTGAAGCACATTCAGACTGAAGTGACGAGAGAGAGAGAAGAAGAATAAAAGAATGGAAAAGGCAGCTCATAATGGGTCACTTTTGAATGAAAGAATAAAGAAGTGATCATTACTCTGTCAAGTAGAAATGGGTTCAGGTAGAGCAGAATTCTCTTTACCACTTGTGAACAAGTGAAGGAATAAAACAACACATGCAGTATATGAATAGAAAGATTTATATTACTGTTCAAAAGCTGAGGATCAGTAAGATTTTTATGTTTTTCAAAGAAGTCTCTTAGGCTCACCAAGTCTGTGTTTATATGACCGAAAATGCAGTAATATTTAAATTTAAAATAACTGTTTTCTATTTTAGTATACAGGTGCATCTCAATAAATTAGAATGTTGTGGAAAAGTTCATTTATTTCAGTAATTCAACTCAAATTGTGAAACTTGTGTTTAAATAAATTCAGTGCACACAGACTGAAGTAGCTTAAGTCTTTGGTTCTTTTAATTGTGATGATTTTGGCTCACATTTAACAAAAACCCACCAATTCACTATCTCAACAAATTAGAATACTTCATAAGATTTTTAGTGAATTGTTGGCCTTCTGGAAAGTATGTTCATTTACTGTATATGTACTTAATACTTGGTAGGATTTCCTTTTGCCTTAATTACTGCCTTAATTTGGCGTGGCATGGAGGTGATCAGTCTGTGGCACTGCTGAGGTGGTATGGAAGCCCGGGCTTCTTTGACAGTGGCCTTCAGCTCATCTGCATTTTTTGGTCTCTTGTATCTCATTTTCCTCTTGACAATACCCCATAGATTCTCTATGGGGTTCAGGTCTGGTGAGTTTGCTGGCCAGTCAAGCACACCAACACCGTGGTTATTTAACAAACTTTTGATCCTTTTGGCAGTGTGGGCAGGTGCCAAATCCTGCTGGAAAATAAAATCAGCATCTTTAAAAAAGCTGGTCAGCAGAAGGAAGCGTGAAGTGCTCTAAAATTTCTTGGTAGATGGGTGCAGTGACTTTGGTTTTCAAAAAACACAGTGGACCAACACCAGCAGATGACATTGCACCCAAATCATCACAGACTGTGGAAACTTAACACTGGACTTCAAGCAACTTGGGCTATGAGCTTCTCAACCCTTCCTTCAGACTCTAGGACCTTGGTTTCCAAATGAAATACAAAACTTGCTCTCATCTGAAAAGAGGACTTTGGACCACTGGGGAACAGTACATTTCTTCTTCTCCTTAGCCCAGGTAAGACGCCTCTGACGTTGTCTGTGGTTCAAAAGTGGCTTAACAAGAGGAATACGACAACTGTAGCCAAATTCCTTGACACATCTGTGTGTGGTGGCTCTTGATGCCTTGACCCCAGCCTCAGTCCATTCCTTGTGAAGTTCACCCAAATTCTTGATTTTGCTTGACAAGCTTCTCAAGGCTGCAGTTCTCTTGGTTGGTTGTGCATCTTTTTCTTCCACACTTTTTCCTTACCCTTAACTTTCTGTTAACATGCTTGGATACAGCACTCTGTGAACAGCCAGCTTCTTTGGCAATGAATGTTTGTGGCTTACCCTCCTTGTGAAGGGTGTCAATGATTGTCTTCTGAACAACTGTCAGATCAGCAGTCTTCCCCATGATTGTGTAGCCTAGTGAACCAAACTGAGAGACCATTTTGAAGGCTGAGGAAACCTTTGCAGGTGTTTTGAGTTGATTAGCTGATTGGCATGTCACCATATTCTAATTTGTTGAGATAGTGAATTGGTGGGTTTTTGTTAAATGTGAGCCAAAATCATCACAATTAAAAGAACCAAAGACTTAAACAACTTCAGTCTGTGTGCACTGAATTTATTTAATACACAAGTTTCACAATTTGAGTTGAATTACTGAAATAAATGAACTTTTCCACAACATTCTAATTTATTGAGATGCACCTGTATATTATAAAGTGCAATTTATTTCTCTGATGTTACATGATTTTTCAGAAATCGTTCTGATAAGCTGTTTTGGTACTCACGAAAAAATGTTATTTGTAAACAATTGAGCTGCATAATATTTTTGTGCAAAACTTGTTTTTTGAACCACTGAACTGTCACTTTTGATCAATTTAGTGCATCCTTGATGAACAACATTTGATTTAACAGCCTAAAGTGGTCCTGTTTACATTGGGTATTAAGATGCGTTTTGGCCGATCGGATCACAGGTGGACAATGGAGACACAGCCGTTTACACCTGGCGTTTTAATCCGTCTTTTCTGTCCACTTTCGAGCACTTCTGACCACATTACCCACCGTGGTACTGATTACCCCTGGTGAAAAAAACAGCATATGCTGGTAGGTATGTTTTGATGCTGGAATGCTGGTTAGGTAGGTTTTGATGCTGGTTTAAGCTGGTCCTTTGCTGGTTCATGCTGGTCCTTGACCAGCAACATGACCAGCAAAAACCAGCATAAACCAGCAAAGGACCAGCTTAAACCAGCATCAAAACCTACCTAACCAGCATTCCAGCATCAAAACATACCTACCAGCATATGCTGGTTTTTTTACCAGGGACATCAAGAGGACATCACTCAGTCCGCGTCAAAACAGGAGCGGGAGGGCTAAAGTTATTGCGCACTTGTACCAAACATGCTGCACAAAGTTTAGTTCATGTATATGTATAAGCTTTTTCAGATATTTCAGAGCAATGGAAGACATAAGCTTAGACTAATTTCGCACGTTCGCAAAATTAGACTAGAGAAAATGCGGAGAGCAGCCGGTTTAGTTTCATTTCGGCCCGTCAAAGTTTAAATCCCATCTGATAAGCGTGCGTCCTTGTACGTCTACCTTTGCTGATATTAGACTAATACATAAACAGAAAGCTGTTATGTGTATAATTTGGACTGCAGTTAAGGAAAAACATTAAATATATTATAGGAAATTATTTTGATGGACAAGAAATACATTTTTTTATGTTTTATTTTTCTTGTATCTGGCCTTTTTGATTGGCTTGTTAACTTCTTGTGATTCTGCTTAAGGCTTCAATAAAAGATGGAATATCAAACAGAAGGTAATTGGCTGAAGCCAAAAAGTTTTAAAACACCTAATCGATATCCAAGATTTTCTAGTAGTGAAAAGGTCAATGACTTAGTTTAAATAAGCACAGTTACTTATTAATTAGAATTTTTTTTATACCAATCTAAAAATGCCATGTAATCTCAGCTGTAAAAAGCATCAACACTTAATATGAACAGTCTTACTGTTAAAGTTGTACTGTGTTCATTTAATGTTCTTGTGCAACTGATTTTCAAGCTGATTATCAAATTTGATTGGTTTCTTAGTCATTGATTTTAAAAACATTCCAAAATGAACAACCTCAGCTTTAAAAAATATGTGCTCTGAATGCTGTTTCCAGTGTGACATTTTTATTTAAGGTTATTTAACGAATTTAAAATCAGAGTTTTAATGAAGGAATGGGAGGATATTTGACGACAGGGGGGGTTGTATAATTCATAAGGCCAGAGCTATTGGATGATCTGTTTTCTTTGAGGTGGCATGTGTACTCCGTCATTTAAAAATTCATTGTAAAGTGAGTCTTTGGAAAGCAACCTCATCGTTTCTCTTCGTAAAGTCTGTCTTTTATTTTTTGAGCCTATTTCTCGGGCAATCAAGGAGATGTTTTTTAACTGAACAGTTTAATGAGATCATTATCTCACAGTCCTTTGTCTTTTTTTAAGCTTTCTTAACGTCTTTAGGAATAAAGAAGTTTTGGTCGATGATACGTCAAGGTTAATTTAATTGCTATGGCTCTTCCAGTCCATTGCTAGACTATTGCCTAGGATTTCTTTGTGTTTTGTGTGTGTTTTTATCATGGACTACATACTCGGTTGAACTGAAAGTCATGTCTCGATTCTTGACAGAATGAAACAAGTGTTAGCCATTGTTTCATCCCCAGCAGTGCTTTTAACATCACTGTAAGAACGTGTAAGAAGTTGATGTTGCAAGTATAGAGCAAAAGAGTCAGTTCTGGTTCAGATGAACCAGACTTCACTGGTTTTGGTAGGGAAATCAAATGTTTTGAGTTCCTATCATGGCTTGCTCTTAAAAGGTGAATGAGAGCTTGCCAATCTGGGTTTCTTTTTTTCCTCTAAGGAGACTTTCCCACCAACTGAAACACTATTGTTTTCTGATGCAATCTTTAGTAAGAATGCTTACATGCTTCAGGCTTTATCTGAATTCTGACTCAAGAACTGGAGCACACGGACGTCTGATTCCACATTCCAGTCTTGTATTTGTGCAACTTTGAGCAGGGTGGACCAGATCCTTTCTACCATAATGTTCAAAGTGAATATCAGCTGGGTGTTCCTCTTTTACATCAACAAAGCTCCTCAATGATGGCCCTCCTGTGGATTAGCGGAGGAACCTGGAGTGTCGCTTCATAGAGTAATGAAAAGGTCCTAGTGTTATGAAATTGCAAATATTGCCCTTTGAGTGTTACAACATCTCTTTGTGATGACAGACCCTGTGGTGTGAAATGCTTTTTAAGATAGTTTTAGATGCAGCATAACATGCCTCTTTTTTATCTGTATATGCATGCTGTATGACATAGTGAGAAGCTAAAGCACCTATACATTTGTTTAAATGTTAATTCAAAGTATTGATGATCCTGAATAAACTGTTGATGAGCAAATTCATGAATCAGCTACTCCACTGTAAATGAGGAAACATATAATCAAATATGCTGATGGTTTAAAGGGGTCATGGACTGAAAAATCAAAATTCCCTTGGTCTTTTGACATGTAAGAGGTAATTTTTATGGTGACAGAGAGAGCTCAGTGCACTGCAAATTTAAAAAAAAACGAAAACAAAAAACAAATAGAATAAAATGCTCGCAACACAACCATAGAAACACACCGCAAATACTGACAAGACAACCACACACAGAAACGCTGCAAATACTCAAAACACAACCAAATATGTTTTTTGCAGCGTGTTTTTGTATTTGGTTGTGCTGAGAGTATTTGCAGTGGGTTTCTGTATTTGGTTTGGTTTTCAGTATTTGCAGTGAGTTTCTGTTTTTAGTTGTGAGTTGTTTGTAGTGCATTTCTGTTTTTGCAGCACATTTCTGTATTTTGTTGTGTTGTGAGAATCTACAGCACATTTCTGTGTTTGGTTGTGCTGTAAATATTTGCAGCGCTTCTCCGTATTTGGTTGTGTTGTCAGTATTTGCAGTGCATTTCTTTTTTTTTTGCAGCAGATTTCTGTATTTGGTTGTGAGTTTTTGTAATGTGTTTCTGTATTTGGTTGTGTTGTCAGTATTTGCAGTGCATTTCTTTTTTCTTGCATTTGCACTCTGTATTTGGTTGTGTTGTCAGTATTTGCAGTGCATTTTCTTTTTGAAGCACATTTCTGTATTTGGTTGTGAGTATTTGCAGCATTTCTGTATTTGGTTGTGTTGTGAGTATTTGCAGTGCATTTCTTTGCAGCACATTTCTGTATTTGGTTGTGAGTAAGTGCAGTGCGTTTCTGTATTTTGATGTGTTGTCAGTATTTCCAGTGCATTTCTTTTTTGCAGTGCATTTCTGTATTTGGTTGCAGTATTTGCAATGTGTTTCTGTATTTGGTTGTGTTGTGAGTAAGTGCAGTGCGTTTCTGTATTTGGTTGTGTTGTCAGTATTTCCAATGCTTTTATTACATTTGGTTATGTTGTGAGTATTTGCAGTATGTTTTTGTATTTGGTTGTGCTGTGAATATCTGCGGCACTTTTCTGTGTTTGGCTGTGTTGTCAGTAATTGCAGTGCATTTCTTTTTCCCTTTCTCTATTTGGTTGTGTTTGTGAGTATTTGCATTGCGCTTCCATTTGGTTATTGTGAGTATTTCCAGCGGATTTCTGCATTTGGTTGTGTTGTGAGTATTTGCAGCACATTTCGGTATTGTGTTGTGTTGTGAGAATCTACAGCACATTTCTGTGTTTGGTTGTGCTGTAAATATTTGCAGCGCTTCTCCGTATTTTGTTATGTTGACAGTATTTGCAGTGCATTTCTTTTTTTTTTTGCAGCACATTTCTGTATTTGGTTGTGTTGTGAGTATTTGCAAGTCATTTCCATATTTGATTGTGATGTCAGTTTGGTTGTGTTGTGAGTATTTGCAACGCATTTCTGTATTTGGTTGTGTTGTCAGTATTTGCAATGCATTTCTGTATTTGGTTGCCCTGCCAACCAATTTTCACACATATTGTAAATAATGAGAGAGGCAAATTATTTGTTTATTATTATTATATTATTTATATGCGTTTTAAACCTAAATTACAGAAGCGTCCATCTATGAAGGATGTAGGCTGTCAAACATACAAAAAACGTGTTTAAATTTTTCGAGTCTACAAGCTGCCACACCTAATCAAACAGAGCGTTCCAATGAGGGGGGTCAAAACAGGATAGAAAATAGCCTATTACTTCTAAATTATGTTTTTTGATCTAAAAATTTTGATAACATTAGAAGTGGACAACAGAGAACAGCACAAAATAATAAAAAAGGCAGTTCATGATTTTTCTTTAAAGACAAGATACCCATTTGATTTATGCCATTTAAATATCCTTTTATCACTGATGAAGAGGCAGTGCACTGCTAAAAGCTAATTAGGAATTAATGATATATGCATAGTCAATTAAAAGACGTGGCGAATGACTTCAAGGGGACACACAGACGAGACACACAGCTCTTATCTAGAGTCGATTTTGTGAGTTCAGAAATCATTGCGGTGTTCTTCCATCTGTGTAGTCAGTCTTTACAAAAGCATATATGTTGACGAGACGATTAATTAGATAAAACCACACAGCGGATTCACCAAACAATTGCTGCAGTGTGCATTTCAGCTACAGTCCTACACATATTCACCAATCACAGTAATAAAGTTTTTACAAGGCATGTGTGTGGAAATAATGCTTTAGATTTTGTGGCCATTTTCTAATTTGCACAATTCCTTTAGTAAATCGGGCACTAAAAAAATACAGTAGCGTATGCAAGTAAACAGTGCTGTCAGTGGACACAAAATCCTCCCATTGTGCTGATCCTGACACTGCAGCTGATGTATTTAAAAACCCAAATGTAGAATGAGGCCAATTACACAGTAAGGAGGATCGTATTCATCATTCGTTCTTGATAAATCAGGAACACATGGTCAGCCACACCTCATTAAGTGACTGTGCCATGGACGTGGGCCAAATCACAATAACAAGCAGATGTCTATGGCAGTACGAATAACCAATCATAGAGTGGACAGCGTAATATAGGAAAAGCCCAGTGAATACAGTAAATATAGTGTAAAGTGTAAATAGAATGTATATGTTTAAAAAATAATAATATTAAAAAAAAGTGATAATAGTTGTTCATAAGTCCCTTGTTTGTCCTGAACAGTTAAACTGCCCGCTATTCTTCCAAAAAATCCTTCAGATTCCACAAATTCTTTGGTTTTTCAGCATTTTTGTGTATCTGAACCCTTTCCAGCAATGACTGTATGATTTTGAGATCCATCTTTTCACACTGAGGACAACTGAGGGACTCATATGCAACTATTACAGAAGGTTCAAACGCTCACTGATGCTCCAGAAGGAAACACAATGCATTAAGCGCCGGGGGGTTAAAAACTATTTCAATTTGAAGATAAGGGTAAATTGAACTTATTTTGTCTTCTGGGAACATGTAAGTATCTTCTTTAGCTTCTGAAGGGCAGTACTAAATAATAATAATAAAAAAGATATTTAGGCAAAATAAGAAAAATGCACACAACTCCATTCTGTTCAAAAGTTTTCACCCTTGGCTCTTATGCATTGTTTTTCCTTTTTGAAGCATGAGTCATTGATGGAAAGGGTTCAAATATACAAAAATGCTGAAAAACCAAAGAATTTGTGGGACCTGAAGGATTTTTCTAAAGAACAGTTCAGGACAAACAATGGACTCATGAACAACTATGACTAAACAAAACAAAACAAAACACAGCTGTGGATCATTCAGGTAACAACACAGTATTAAGAATCAAGCGTATGTAAACTTTTGAACGGTGTCATTTTAATAAATGCAACTATTGTCTTTTATGTGAAATATCTTATTCAGGTCAGTACTAAATAAAAAATAACATGCATTTGTACGATCCCTCTTATTTTGGTAACATTTTGCAGATTCTGTAAGGTGTATGTAAACTTTTGACCTCAACTATATCTTTATTATTCATTATAAAAAATAGTCTGTGAGGACTAAATTACATTTTTTGAATTTGAAATAAATAGCTAACTGCACTGAAGTTTACTATTCAAAAGATTATTAAGAGGGTGAGTGAGATGTTTATTTATTTTACAAAAATAATAATTGATATTAATACTTTTATTCAGTAAGGATGGATTAAATTGATCAAAAGCGACATTTATAATGTTACAAAAAAATCCACAAAAATATTAAGTAGCACAACTGTTTTCAACACTGATGTTAATACAAAATCAGCATATTAGAATGATTTCTGAAAGATCATGTGACAATGATGCTAAAAATTCAGCTTTATAATTACAGGAGCAAATTATATTTTAGCAAATAAGTTCCGGCTTTGTCAAGCGTGAGAGAACAAGAACATTGAAAAGATTATACGCAATTGTATATATAAAGGGTGAGAAAATAATGACAAAATGTTTATTTTTGAGTGAACTATACATTTAAGTTGTTAGTACCATTATTTAAATTGATGCCTCCCTGTGCCAGAACTGTGGAGGAATATCTGTGTCTTTACAGTGTCTTAAATGCAGTTTCCCATCTTCAGAGCTACAGTGCAATAATTTTTCTCATTAACAATTGATGACTGCATGCTATAGACCGACTAAGGACATTTCCACTCTTTGAGGTATTGTTCAACACCCCTACATATACAGCAGCATCTCTCCTAAACCCATTTAAGTGGCCATTCCCTGAGGTTATCCACACCGTCATCTGACACAGACGGGAATGACCTGTCCAAGGGAACCAGGGTTCGGTCATAAAACACCAAACGTAGCTCTAGTAACAAGCCCGCGTGTGTTAGGATCAAGCCACGTAACAACCCAAGTACATAAAATATTTACACCAATATATGGTATTGAAATCCAAAAGGCTCGTCATTTGTAGCTTAATTAGTTATTAGCACCAGAATGCTTGCCGGGATGTTTGGCATGAATAATAGAAGACAGTTTGAAGGTCATTAAAAGCAAGGCAGTTCTTCGTCGAGCAGGGGGAAAGCAGTTTGAATTGCCAAATGCTGCAGATTAACAATGCCATCGTTCGGCTCCCCGCGCTCAAGCGACCAGTAAAGGCAAGGTGGGGGTAATTTGTCAAGTGCTCTAGCGGGGCCATCTGTGCTACAGACTGACAAATGTCCCCCTTATTTGTCATAAGGACACATGTCGTACAAGCTCTGAATTAATTCCCCCTTTACAATACATTTATTTGTCACCCAGGTATTTAACCGGCTTGCGTCTTGCATTGCTCACACTGTATTATGGGGGTTTGACAGGACAACAGGCGGTTACGCCCCAGCAACCTGGAAACCGGTGACCGCGCTGAAAAAAAAGCGAGGAAAAGCACACTCAGCATTGAGGGCAATTGTGTAAATCAAGACTCGCCAATTTCAACAAGCAGCCGTCCCGTTTTTCTCAGTCTCAGAAGGGCTGTAATGCATTGTGTGATGAAATCTCCCTGTTGTTTGTGCTGGATTCTTCCATCTCGACAGCACACCCTTGAGAGCTGACGGCTTTGTTGTTGCCAGTCTATTTCATCTCTTCCTAAGCAGGCGTCGTGCAAATAACGCCATTTGGTAAATATGATGGAGTGCCATTAGAGCAGGTCAAGGCCAGTAATCTTCTAATCTTATCCCAGGCAATATGGCGCCTTCCTAGTGAACCCTCTCAGTCCGTGGCCCCTTCACCTGATAAAAAGACACAATAGAAATTTATTTGAAGAGGCCTTTCTTGAAGAGGGCAACGTTTCCAGCTTAATCATACGAAGGAGAAACATGACAAGCTGTGTGCTTTATTATTGCCTTTCTTTATCTATCGCATTTCATATCGCATCGTGTATCCTAACCAGGCTTGACATGATGAGCTTCCAGGGATGAGCCATTTGTCTGCTGCAAGGTGTGAGTATGTATGTTCTTGGCTTCTTGGCTGAAATTCTCACATGTAGTGTGATTTTTGGACCAATGAGATTTCAAGGTGGTAAAAAAAAAAAAAAAATTGTTGAGTCAACTTCAAATGATTTGTTACCCGGCTGCCTTAAAATTAGTCAACTTGCCTAAAAAAGTTTAGTCAACTTGAAATTTTAAGTTGTACTAAGTAAATTTTTAAGGCTGCAGGGTAACAGATTATTTGAAGTTGGCTCAATTGTTTTTTTTTTTGTTTGTTTGTTTTGTTTTTTACAGTGTACCTACAGTAAACAATACCTTGATCTGTAGAATAAATAATTTCTTTTTTTTACCCAACATGTACAAGAAACCATATACCTACGTCATTATGTGTCAGTTGGAAGTATAGTTAAAGGGAAAGTTCACCCAAAAATTAAAATTCTGTCATTAGCCCTCAGGGGTCTGAGGGGTTTTTGGGGCCCTGGAGACGTTTTGACATGACCTGATATTTGTGCTTTTTTTTTAGTATCTTAAAAACATATTAATGGCTAAAGTCTGATTACACTGTAATCAGCACAAACTGAGCTACAATAATATGTAAGCAACATGAATACACATGTTTGTGTTTTTGAGAAAACGTTTATGTGTGGTTAAGGAAAACATTTTTAAGTCACTGAAACACATACAGAACATTTGTACACAACACTTTTGAGTAGAGATGCACCGATTGATTTTTTTTTTTTTTTCTTTTTCGTAAGTGTGACCTATACCGATTTTTGCAGATTTTTATTGTCTTTCTAAGAATTACATAATAAAAATTTAATTTAACAATTCCCCCAGTCTGGTCTAAGTTATATACAGATGTTCTCTATAAATGCATTTACACTGCAAAATTTCGCATGCATAAATAATTTTATAAGATTGATGTTTTAAATATTCTTTTAAACATTCAAATAAGAAATGTTGGAAAAAATGCAGTGATACTTTTAAATATGAAACCAAACCACCAGTAGTTGGCGGCAAATGACTGTGAGTCATTTAGACGTTTATTAAACCCGTTTGTTCAAACGGCAGATTCATTCAGAAACAAGGTAAGTGACACTCTTTTATAAATGGGTTTCTGAATCATTGACTCACTTGATTCGTTCAAAAACGTAGATTCATTCAGTAACAAAACACTGCTGTGTTGCTCAGAGACAGGCAGCAGTTGTGCTGTGGCTTTGATGGGAACTATTTTCATCAGCGAAAATAGTTTAATATTGTGTCTAAGTTTAATTAAGTCACTTAATTTTAACTTCTTGTTTATTGAACTATTATTAAATAAATAGAAAATAAAATCAGTATCACATTGCAATCATGTTGATATTTAGGGAAATGTGGCGCAATATTGCTTACCCAAATCGTTATAAATATCGCTTTTTTGTACAACAGTATGTATCTATATCTTTGACTGAGTGCTGTTGTGCTTATTTGTTTTGTATTCTGCACGAGTCTCTTTCACATAATCATCTGGAAAGGCACACATACATTAAAATACATTAGCTGTAAGTGTGACGTCAAAATGGACCAGCTTGGTCGGGCCGGTCACAGGTCTGGGCTGATCATGCGGAATCCTGACTAATTCCAGCCCCTGGCCGGTTGATCGGTGTATCTCTACTTTTGAGTTTTTTCTACAAAATTTTATGAAAATCATCTTACTCACTCGTTTGCAGAAAACACTATATTGATTTAAGCTTTGTAAGATATGTTTTGTGTTAGAAAGGCCGTATGCGAGGTAGTGACAATGGCCATTAATATTTAGTGATACACACTTGAGAGACAAAGGGCCTCCCATTATGGGAGTTTTTGATTATTTGTATTTTATTTACAACACAGTATAATATAATTACTTACCATCATGTCGATTCAAACCCATAAGACCTTCATCCATCTTCGGAACAAAATTAAGATTTTTCTGATTAATTCTGAGAACTTTCTGACTTTGCATAGACAGCAACGCAACTGACATGTTCACGTTCAATGCGTCATGGCACTCTCTTGAACGTGTGTCAAAGACTAACACAGAAGAGAAGAAATTGTTGAATAATGTCTTATTTTTGTTTTCTTTGTAAACAGAACATACTCTTGTAGCTTCATAACCTTACGGTTGAACCACTGATGTCACATGGACTATTTTAACGATGTCCTTACTACCTTTCTGGGCCTTGAATGTGTCAGTTCTATGCAGGGTCAGAAAGCTTTCGGATTTCATCCGAAATATCTTAATTTGTGCTCCAAAGATGAACAAAGGTTGTATGGGTTTGGAATGACATGAGGGTGAGTGATTAATGACAGAATTTTAATTTGTGCGTGAACTATCCCTTTAACTACTACTAAAACCTACAAACAAAAAGTCAATCATTACATTAAAGTCATATAAGGAACAATATGTTTTCATAAATCAAAAATAGGAAGAATTTATGATTCACTTGAATGAACTGGAGTTCAAATGCTACATATACAGTGCACAGCATAAATGAGTACACCCCCCTGAATAAATATAAAAGATGTATTTTCTTAATGATCACTAATATAATTCATAGAAAGATGGAAAACTGAAATGTATTAAACATATACTTAATAAAAACAACAAAATGTATGCCAATATTTTCTGTAAGATAAATAAATTAGCCAATTTTGTTTAAATGAAGGACATGTATAATATTTTAGTGCTTCAGAACTTAGGGTTAGTATACTGCTCTGACTCTTCTGGCACTGAGTGTACAAATTCATGACAAATTTTCACATCTGTCCTGTTTAACTCATGGAAGACGACCTCCTTAAATGCCCTGGTCTTTAATAGCATGTTTTGCTCAGATCGTCTCTACAGAATCCCCCATAGATGAAATATATGTCCACTGAAGGATTTTCACTTGATGATTTTCTTTATTGTCATGCTGAAAAAATGCCCAATAATGCAGGGAATGAGAGGAGGGTAGCATAATTCTGTTTTAGGTTTTTGTATTACATCACACAGTGGTGTGTGAATTAATGACAGCGTTGATAAAGCACAACTCCCTCACGCCTTCAGCACTCATACATCCCTATAGAAGAGCTTTACTACCACTGAACGTCATTGTGGGTACCAGGCACTTCTGACCGTACTCCTCCTCTAGGAACACCAGAACATTCTGGATGCTTTTGGATCTGAAATGATTGACTTGGTCTCTTGAGACCAGAATATGGATTTCCAGAAGTCTATATTTTGTAAATATGGGCCTTGGAAGAGGTTAAATGAGTTTATTGTGCTTTGGCTACAGTAGGTAATTCTACTGTGTGACAACAACCATACATTTCTGCAGGCTGTGTAGTACTCTGTAAGATAAAGTGTTACTCTTTTCATAGCTTTTGTTGGCTCTGAGACACTTGCATGGTATTTTTCCTGTTCTTTTTCTAACAAAATCTCACTCATCACTAAATGAAAACTTAAAGTGAAGACCTGATTATTTTAAGAGCCTTGTCACACGTCCATTGTTTTTGAATGTCAGTGCTACTTTTGCTATATTTTCACACTTAAAACAATAATTTGAGATTCCACTTGTACCACTCTCTTCTTTTGTGCTAAGAAATAAGTTACTTGGCAGTTCTCTCCCAAGAGGTTTAATTGCTGCCAGCGTTGAGTCTGATTATGATTCAGTAGGCTATATAACACTTTCAATTGTCAGGAAATAACTTGTCATTAAAGGTTTTGGTTCAGTATACTTACCTGTTGATCAAAAATAGCCTTAAACCTACACAACCTTTTTTGTTTTGTTTAATTTAGTAACTTTCAGGAGGGTGTACTCATTTTTGCAACACAACATTTTATCACTTTGATAAGAAAATCTTATTTTGCTAAATTATTTTGACATTCTTCTTTGGTAATTGATTAAGCAGGCTTGTTGGAACATTATATCTCCAAAGAACCCTAACACATCATCTAAGTAAAGAGTAATTGTTGAATTTGTTAAGTTTTAGAGGGGGTGTACTCATTTATGCTGAGCACTGTAAGAGAGAGGATCATTTAAAGGTCCCCTGAAGTGCTTTGAAACACTCAGCGTTATTCTATATGCTGACGTAATTTCAACTGAAACAGAAAAATAGGGCGGGACATATCAAGCAGCCCCTCTTTTTTTTTAAATAGCCAATAGCGTTTTGTTTATATCACAACTTGATCCAGAGCCTTTGAGCTTGGTAAAGGCGCATTTGACGGAGTATGGCAGCCGCTTTGGATTCTAGAGAGCATTTGATTGGACAGGAAGTTTGATGAGAAGCTGAAGTGCAGAGTGATGTCATTAAAATCATTGATCCATTTGGTAGAAGTTAGAGACTGTAAGTTTTGAATGCTTATATCTTGTAAATGCAAATTTTGTTATTGTTTTGAAACAGACTAGTTTATAAATAACCTTAAGGCTAAGATATTTATACAAAAAGCCAAAAACCTTCCATTTTGATTTCATGGGGACTTTAAGATTCAGTATTACGAAATCACTACAATGAACTGCACTTTATTTCGCTGTATTTTAGTGAGAGGGAGGGTTGTTGAGATGAGCGTGTTCACTAAACTACAGACACACTACTGAGAAATGTAATGTTACTTGTGTCATTACTTTTAGTTAGTTATTCACCAACACCAGTTTGAATATTTATGATTCAATATTTTGTGGATTAGGTGTGGCTCAATCCAGGAATGCTGACTAGACAGCCAATCAAAAACCAATGTGCTGCAAAATTATTCTGAAATAGGAATATATTTGGGCCAGATTGAAATCAATTATGGATATCCTAGAAATGACGGTGGGAGCAATCTTCAGACAAGCTTGTGAATATAATCAGAGATTGAATGTAAATGTTGAATTGTTGTAGATCCATATGGCGCTGGTTTACAGGTTGTTTACAAAGACAATCATCCAATATGGATCTTAATCTTCACTTTTTTTTTTCTTTTTTTCAATTTCAGAGTCTGATGAATTAGATGAAATGATATGATTTATATTAAAATCAACTGCATTGGTTACTGAATTAATAAACTAAATTATATAGATGATTTCCTCATTTACAAATCAGACTTACAGAGAGATTTACATTGCATTCTAATAGTAATTATAAAGGTCTGTTTGCTCTTGTGAGGCATTGCTGACAGACATGGTTGAGTCTCTGACCTATCAGGAAATATGGTGAGATTATTTTTTGTGATATTGTTGTAATTTATGACCTTTGCAGTGCCGCAATATCAGAGGACAGGATGAAATAAAGAGCTTAGTTTACGATCGAACAAATCGAGAATAAAGCCTAAAAACGATTTGAACTTTAATAACCAATGTACAGGCATCTTTCTTTATATCCCTGTTTATTGTTGTTTCAGCTTTAACTGCAAACATTGATATAGGCATCATTAAAGGAATAGTTCACCCAAAAATTAAAATTCTGTCATTGTTTACTCGCATTCACCTCATTTCAAACCTATATGCTATTATTTTAGCATTTGAAAGAACGTTCCATTAAACCATACAGCATGCAAGTACAGTAGACTTAAATTTCTTTCATTTTTCTTTCAGAAAACAAGTCGTTTAGAGGTGGTTCTTTCTGTGTCATTTTGTTACTTGACAGACCCCGTCCTTTCATTATATTATATTTCATAATAAAAGTGGCCAGGGTTAAATTCATCTTTTGCATTCCAAGTCAAACATGTTTGGAACAACATGATGATGAATAAATTATGACAGGATTTTAATTTTGCATGAGCTATCCCTTTAATGACTGGCAAATACAGCATGGTATGTATATTTTAGCTATATTTTTCTGTCGGCCTGTGTTGTATGTCTTTCTCACCATCGTAAAGATTGATTCTTGTTTTGGGCCATGCCTTTGGGCCTTATTAAATCAAAATGTAAACTCACTCTCCTCTAACAAACGGCAGAGAAAATGCCACTGGCCGGCTCCCTGCGGGGTTGCACTCAGATTACTCTGACAAGTTAACTACCCTATGAGCTTCCACTTCTCTTCTTTTTTTTAGCTAGGTGATGGAATACTCTGCATCTCGCCAATATTGCGGAGGTGAAGAGTGGGGTATCACCCCCCTCGCATTTATTGTGTTTACATTGCAGGCGCTATAATGGGTATTGTATGATTATATTGTAATGCATGTTGACAGTGTCTGGGCTGCACTGCGATTACCCAGTAGAGTATATACAGTGGACATGTCTTGACATGAGTCATCTCTTGACCATGTGGCACGGTGTTACCTTTCGCATATGTAAGCACTCACCTTGACCGATGTCCATACGTGGTTGCTGTTGCTGGGTTGAGGACGCTGTCAAAAAAGGCCAGGGCAGCAGGGCCATCTGGACTCCATATGGATAAGGGCTTATATTATCATTACTCAACACTTTGGCCTGTTGAAAAGGTTAGCAGGACAGCACCTATCTGTCTGGACACCTCTCTGAGAGAAGTCAAAACATTTTGTCAGTTTGAATGCTTTATATATTGCCTTTGTCAGTACATTCTCTGCCTAGGCTGGTTGGCTGGTTTTAGCTGGTTTTAGCTGGTCTCCCAGCCTGGTCAGGCTGGTCAGGCTGGTTTTAGCTGGTTGTCTCCCAGCCTGACCAGCTAAGACCAGCTAAGACCAGCCTGGAAGTGGCCAGAACCCCTCTAAAACCAGCCTGCTGATCAGCTATGACCAGCCTGGATGACCAGCTAAAACCAGCCAACCAACTTAGGTAGGTTTTAGCTGTTTCATTTAGCACGGTTAGTATTTAAATTACAATTAGGATAATGTTTTGTTTTGTAGCTTCATTTGGCAAATTGTATAGTTTTCATATACAGTATACATATGTACGCTGCTGTTCAAAGGTTTGGGGTCAGTAATATATATTTTTAAAGTTTTCAGAACATTTTAAACCTCTTACGTTCACCAAGGCAGCCTTTTTTCGATCAAAAATACAGCAAATTCAATGGAACATGAAGTATTCCAATTCCAATTCCAATGGAATATTGAAATTGCTTAGATTCTTCTTCTCCAAAATGAATCACGTTTTTGAGGGCCTAAACATGCTCGAAAACTCATGAACCTTTGCAAAGACGCCAAAAGTGGTGAAAATTTACTGTACATCTGATAAAATTTCAACGTGTCCCTCAAGCTATGTTTCGTATACAGTAGACACATGTAACACACAAATACCTAAAAAAAGTCCCTCGTTACGAAGTCTAAAACCCAGCAGGAAGTCTGTTATGTTGAATTTTCTCAGCAAGTTTTGTGTCGTTTTTGCCATTTCAGGCATGCACCAAAATTCACATGTTTGATAAGAGTCCTGTCCTGAACAAATGCCCATGACCATATTCAGTTATAGTTATAGCGCCACCTGCTGGCAACAGGAAGTGACATATTTAACACTCTAACAAACTCCTTATAGTGATTTAATGACATGAACATTATATTTAGTCAGTTTACTCTAAGGCCTTTGCAATGTTAAATTGTGGAGAACTTGAGTTCCCCTTCAGTCGTTTCACTACGACGTTACATATGGGAACTCGCCTGAGTGACCAATCACCTCTGAGCTTTACAGAAAAGGCCAATGAAATTGGCGAGTGGAGTTTGCGTGCAACGCCACTCCCCCGTACATACGGGTATATAAGATGGCGGCGCGCATCCACTCATTCAGATTTTCGCTTCAGAGCCTCACCGCCTGTGAGCTACTTCAAGATTGAAGAAAGCACAGAAGAGCCTCCGACACCTGCAACGAGGTGTCAGATCCTGCGAGCCGGCCGCCTAAAGACGGAACGAGCCGGCTTCTCGCATTCCAGCGAGCTTGAGCGCACGGTTGTGCCGCGTCCTCCCTGGGCGAACCGGGATCTAAGAGAGCAATTTCCTTACGCTCGTCGAGAGCCATTGTCCCGGTATGGATTTCCGACCGTGCGTTTCTGGGTGCGGTAGTTTCCTCACCTCCGTTGACGGTCATGATCGCTGTTTCACGTGCCTGGGCCGAGCGCACGTAGAGGCAGCGTTTGTGGATGGTTCGTGCGTTCATTGCGAGCGCATGTCCATGGCCACGTTGAGGTCCCGCCTCTCGTTCGCGAGACGGCTCCCCTCGTCGTCTCCCCGAGGTAGTTCGGCGAACCGTAAAGGCTTTACGGCTGCTTCGGCGAGGCGCTTGGGGGACCTCCAGGTGACGGTGCAGAATGTCCCGCCGGCTGATACCCCGCGGGCTTCCGCTCCACAGCGTGGTCCCGTGGTGATGCCCAAACAGACCGCTCCCCCGTCTAAAAGCGGGCCCAGCGTCTCTTTTGGTGCTCCCCCGGAGGAAGAGATGTCTATCTCAGCATCAGAGGGTGAACGGTCGGCAGACGAGGTGGGCACTTCGGCGGAGCAAGACGCAAGACGCCGCCACCTGGCGGGGCTCTCCGCGCCTCCCGTCCAAAGCCTGTAGGCTTTCGTCGGCTCTGACCGGCAAAGCCTACAGTGCTGCGGCCCAGGCCGCCACCGCCCTGCACGCCATGGCCACCCTGCAGGTCTATCAGGCCAAGGCGTTAAAAGAACTGCACAAGGGTAGTCCTGACCAAGCGGTTTTGCAGGAGCTGCGTGCAGCGACCGACTTCGCCCTCCGGGCGACTAAAGTCACGGCGCGGTCCCTTGGTCAGGTGATGTCCACACTCGTGGTCCAGGAACGCCACCTCTGGCTGAACCTGGCGCAGATGGCAGATGTCGACAAAGCACGCTTTCTCGACGCTCCTGTCTTCCAGGCCGGCCTCTTCGGCGACACTGTCGAGGACTTTGCCCAGCAGTTCTCGGCAGTCCAGAAGCAGACTGAGGCGATCAGTCACATCTTGCCCCGGCGTGCGA
The DNA here is from genome assembly GCA_012976165.1 of Labeo catla. Lineage (NCBI taxonomy): Eukaryota > Metazoa > Chordata > Actinopteri > Cypriniformes > Cyprinidae > Labeo > Labeo catla. The sequence goes on from VONZ01002117.1 coordinate 64,817, forward strand.
CTCCCACGAAGTCCCCGGGTGCCCAGCCTCAGCCTGCTCGTCGCCGAGGGCGCCCCCCTGCGGCCCCCAAGAAGCAAGACCTACCTGCTCCGTCTCCGTCTCCGGCTGAGGCCCATGATGCGCGCCTCGCCGCCAGACGTCGTGGCCGCCGCAGGGGAGCGGCGCCGCCCGCTGCTCAGGAGCCCCCTCATACACCTAAGACCCGCAGGTCTGCGCGGCGCTCCTGACACGGGCAGCCTGGAGATGATGGAAGCTGCTCTTCGGGGGACGACAACATCTGCTCCCCCGCCCCCGGTGGAGGGCCGGGACCGTCTGTGCGTTCAGCTGCCGTCGACCTACGGGTCGGCGGTACCCACCCACTCACAGAAAGAGCAATTTACCACATCTCTGGGCCAAGTGCCCCGAGTTCTGTTCCTGTCAGACAAGATGTCTCCTCGGGTTCGGACTCGGAGCCAACATTCGCCAGCGCGGGAACCTGGGAGGAAGGTAAGTGCTGCTCCGAGCGGCCAGACTGCTCTCCAGGACGTTCATCCTTCTGGGACCAGTCCCCTTCCCCTTCCCGCAGGCCGCCCCACCGCGGTCACGTCGGTCAACGCTCCGCTGATCCCACTGGTGGCCAGGCTCGCAGCCTGGCTAGAGCTGCCCAGCCCGTCCCGGTGGTTGATCCGGACGGTACGTCTCGGCTACGCGATTCAGTTCGCCAGGCGCCCGCCCAAATTCAGAGGCGTCCTTTTCACCTCTGTCCACTCGGCCACGGATGCCTCTGTCCTGCGTGCGGAGATTGCTGTCTTACTGGCGAAAGACGCAATCGAGCCTGTCCCTCCAGCCGAGATGAGGTCGGGGTTCTACAGCCCTTACTTCATCGTGCCCAAGAAGAACGGTGGGTTACGACCAATCCTGGATCTTCGAGTTTTGAATCGGTCCCTTCTCAGGCTGCCGTTCAAAATGCTCACTTCGAGGCGTATCCTTTCGTGCGTTCAACACCAGGATTGGTTTGCGGCCATAGACCTGAAGGATGCGTACTTTCACGTCTCGATTTTGCCTCGACACAGACCCTTTCTACGGTTTGCTTTCGAGGGTCGAGCGTATCAGTACAAGGTGCTCCCATTTGGCCTGTCCCTGTCCCCACGCGTCTTTACGAAGGTCGCCGAGGGTGCCCTGACTCCGCTATGGCGGAAGGGCGTTCGCATCCTCAACTATCTCGACGACTGGCTCATCATGGCTCACTCGCGAGATCTGTTGTGCGAACACAGGGACCTGGTGCTTCAGCACCTCAGCCATCTAGGCCTTCGGGTCAACCGAGAGAAGAGCAAACTCTCCCCAGTGCAGAGGATCTCTTTTCTCGGTATGGAGCTGGACTCGGTCAATATGACAGCCTGCCTCACCAACGAGCGCACGCAGTCAGTGCTGAACTGCCTGAAATCATTCAGGCACAAAACAGCGGTCCCTCTCAAAACATTTCAGAGGCTCCTGGGGCATATGGCAGCTGCAGCCGCGGTAACGCCGCTGGGCTTGCTTCATATGAGACCGCTTCAGCGCTGGCTACACGATCGAGTCCCGAGATGGGCATGGCACCGTGGCACACTCCGGATTGGCGTTTCCCCGCAGTGTCGCCGCCTATTCAGCCCGTGGTCAGACCCTGCCTTCCTACGGGCCGGAGTCCCCTTAGGACAGGTCTCCAGGCATGTTGTGGTTTACACAGATGCCTCCACCACGGGTTGGGGTGCTGTATGCAACGGGCAAGCAGCCTCGGGCTCCTGGACAGGACCTCGACTGCTTTGGCACATCAACTGCCTGGAGTTGCTAGCAGTGCTTCTCGCGCTGCGTCGGTTTCTTCCGATGCTCCGCCACAAGCACGTGCTTGTCCGTACGGACAACACTGCGACCGTAGCGTACATCAACCGCCAGGGTGGTCTACGCTCCCGTCGTATGTCGCAACTCGCCCGCCATCTGCTCCTGTGGAGTCAGACGCGGCTGAAATCGCTGCGCGCCGTTCATATACCAGGGGAGCTCAACCGTGCAGCCGACCAGCTCTCACGGCAGCCCACCCACCCTGGAGAATGGCGACTCCACCCCCAGACAGTCCAGCTGATTTGGAGTCGATTCGGCAAGGCCCAGATAGATCTGTTTGCCTCCCCGGAGTCCTCCCACTGCCAGCTCTACTACTCCCTCAGCGAGGCTCCCCTCGGCAGGGACGCACTGGCACACAGCTGGCCTCCGGGGCCCAAGTACGGCTTTCCCCCAGTGAGCCTCCTTGCACAGACCCTGTGCAAGATCAGGGAGGACGGGGAGCAGGTTCTGCTGGTTGCGCCATACTGGCCCACCCGGACCTGGTTCGTCGACCTCACGCTCCTCGCGACAGCCCCTCCCTGGAAGATTCCCCTGAGGAAGGATCTTCTTTCTCAGGGGATGGGCACGATTTGGCACCCGCGTCCCGATCTATGGAACCTGCACGTGTGGCTTCTGGACGGGACACGGTAGACCTCGCCGGCCTTCCACAGGCCGTGATAGAAACTATCACTCAGTCTAGAGCCCCCTCCACGCGGCAGGCCTACGCACTGAGGTGGGGTCTCTTTGTTGACTTGTGTGCCTCCCGTGGGGAGGACCCACAGAGATGTCCGATCGCAGTAGTGCTTTCCTTCCTGCAAGAGAAGTTGGAGCGTAGGCTGTCTCCTTCAACTCTCAAAGTGTATGTCGCGGCCATCGCGGCATATCACGATGCAGTCGATGGAACATCCATTGGGAAGCATCAACTGGTCGTGAGGTTCCTCAGAGGTGCGAGAAGGGTTAATCCCCCTAGACCGCACCTTGTACCCTCTTGGGATCTCTCCGTCGCCCTTCGGGGCCTGACCGCGCTCGCCTCCATCAAGAGGGTCGGGGACCTACAAGCCTTCTCTGTCAACGAAGCGTGCCTGGAGTTCGGGCCGGCTGATTCTCACGTTATCCTGAGACCCCGGCCCGGTTACGTGCCCAAGGTTCCCACCACACCCTTCCGGGATCAGGTGGTGAACCTGCAAGCTCTGCCCCCGGAGGAGGCAGACCCGGCCTTAGCGTTGCTGTGTCCCGTT